>JAQGAW010000375.1:0-31414 GCA_034698025.1 Phthiracarus crinitus
ATTGTTCCAACTATTACCACTCTTGGATCAGTTGGAACAATTGATGATATATACATCGATTGAAAGATTTTGAAGAGAAGATCACAGAAATCAAACTCTTAAGCAAATCGGACAAACGCTTCTTGGGTTTCTGAGTGGTTAACCATTATTTTAACTCTTATAGATAATGCGTGAGTTTGATGAGTTCAGAAAAATTCACTTAACTCACGCGCGTGAGTAAGGATTATACTTTTTTATTTCCAAAAAGTCTTACTCACGCGCGTGAGTATGGCGCGATAATACGTTACTAGTGACAAATTAAGTTTTTATTCAGTAATTTTCCTTAATTGAAGATCCATTTGGATAATTTGTATTAATGACGGTTTGACAAGTGGTTGGATAGTAAGGGGTGCTTAAAGTTGCTGTTTGATAATCAGGTGGATTTTCAAGATTACGCTGTGTTGGATAATGGATGTCTCCGATTGGTGTTTGCGCTATCGATTCATTTATCGCCGCTTGACTCTGCGCTGTGACCGCAGTTTGAGCTCTCGTTTTTTCATACTCGCGATAATAAACCAAAGCTACTATTATAGCGATTATCGCGCCGCCGATTAAAAGTCCTCCAATAACCATCATTATTGAGCCTTAATGTACAAAATTTATATTAATATTTATCTACTAAAGTGTAGACTCTTTTCATTTAAGCAAAACATAATTATTTTTAAAAAATAATTTAAAGTAATAATAAAATATTACCGATTATTCGCGGAGTGCGTGAAAAATCTGAACGATTCTATAAATGAAGAAAAATTGCATTATTTAATTATAAGCTTTCCTAAAATGTATTTTTTTAAGTGGCACTTAATTTCACAAAAAATCATTTATGATGTTTACTTACTTGATTGAAAAAATCGTTGTCAAATTCCTTAGACGGCGGTGAGTCATCGCCAGCAATAAATCGGAACATACTGCCACCGATGAATAGAAATAAGCCAAACACTATCAGACAACACGACGCCTGACACGATATGATCGAAGGCACTAACTTTGCCGGCGCTGTTCTGTACGACCTGTAGTAATACACTCTATCGTTCCTATTTGTCCACATTTTTATTCCACTAAATTATTTAATTCTATTTTAAATAACTAATATTAAGTCAAGTGATGTTATATATATTTACTATTTTTATATAAAACACAAAACAAAATATCAAAGGTGTACTGATAAGTTGTTTATTAATCATTAATTAAGTATAGACTTATACAACGGTATTACGTTAGTTGCGATACGGTTAACATGGGTTACTGATAATGGTATGACTACCATAGTATTACTATAGATTTAAGCAATATTATGCTATCAACTGAATTGATTATAACGGACACGTCATAATCAGTGTCATTTAGCATTAAATCTTAATCAAAATAGATATAACAATAAAAACTAATTTTAGACTTAATGATATCAATGATATAATTTAATGTTTGAAACAAGTATTGAAATGTTGTATATTTGAGTCTGAGTTACATAACAATTTAGTAATTTGTTTGATATACATTTACCTCTATAAATATTAGCTAATATTTTATTATTATTATTAGTCACGTTCATCATATGCTCGATTTATATTATATAACTTCAAGTCTTAATTTAATTATTTATCAGTCTAATTATTTAGCTTTATTAGCTTAGCATTTATTACTTTTATATTAGACTCCCAAATCACAAAAATTATTGTATGCTTAAGTTTCCTAGTGGTACTAATTTGCTCTTTTGTCTATTTTTTCGAGGTCTAATTTGGATGACAACCAAATATCAATTATATTTTCAAAATTTGTTAACCAAACTACTATTGTGTTTACATAAATTCATTTAAAGTTCGCTAATTATTCAATCATACAAAGTTTATCTATCATTTATTTCTCTTTTAAAATAAATATGTTTTTAAAGAAAAAGAATGGTTTAGTTTGAATGTAATCGATATGAAAACATATTTAATAAAGAGTTTGATGGCAATTTTTTAAAATTTGAAAGATAATACTTCAAAATATTTCGCAACTTTTAAAAAATATTTACTTTTTTATGCAATTTATTAAGTTAACTGGGTTTCAAATTATTCAAAATGCAAACACTTAAGTGATTGGTTAAAAGATTTTGATACGTGTAAATATAAAATAACAGATGATTTTTATGTTTTCTTATTTATTATATATGTTTAAGGCATTATAATTTACAAAAATTATGATGTTTTAAATTCAACAAAATAATTTAATTTGTTTTGATTATTTAACATTATGTTCTGTTATATTAAATTTTAGTATAATAAATATAAATGCCTTCGTTTGGTTTAATATTCGTATGTAAGTTCCTAATTTAGAATGACATTTTTTGAGCTGTATTGCACAATTTCTGAATGTTTAAAACTTTTTTATGAATATTAAAGTAACTTATTCTAAAGAATTGTATCCATTAAAACAATAGAGATTTTTTAACCCTCTTGATTATTATGGATAAAATTTCAATAAATATTCCCTAAATCAATTCTTTGCTGTGAATGGGGTTTAATTTATAATTACTCAAAGAAAATTTGGTGAAATATAAGGAAAAGGCTGAAGTTTAAATTATAAAAAGTAAAATTAATTATTTAACATTGTTTCAGTTTCTATTTGTTGCTACAACTTATTTCCAATATATGACTCAATAAATAATCAAATTATTCATATCAATCACGTAACTCTTCAATCTTGTGGTTTAAGCGAAATTACGGCCAAACCAACTAAAAGTAATTGTTTTAAATGGCATATGACCGCAAGAGAGGAATTAGAACTTCAAAGAATACATAATAGAAGAAATGTATTGACTGATGAATTTCCGTTTACAGTATTGATAGCTATGAAGTGAGTTTATTTTGTTAATAATTCAAACTTATTGAATATTCTTTAAATTAAAAATCAAAAATTAAATGCTTATAAATTGGCTAATTTGGAAAAGGATTTAAGGGATATTCAAATTTTAAAAGTAAAGAAAAGACAAATTTTAAAAAACAATTTTATAAGTATTATGAAAATAATTTTATTAAAACATTTAGTTTTGTGATTCCACTTTAATTTTGTTAATTTTTCAAAAAAATTGTTCAAATTGAAGGGTTATTATTAAAAGACTTCGCTGTTCAAATTCAATTGAAATTTCTTTAAGACTTAAAAACGGGATAATAACTACCTAATCATAATTTTGGTCACTTATTAAATATTTAGCGGTTTTTGGTTTGCCATAATTAATTAAATATGAGTACATCGATATTTTTAATCAATAATAAAATTTTTATAATGACACTAAAGTGAGAATTGGGAAATTTTTACCACATAATGAATGGCAATTATTTCCAAATCGATTTACTCTTTAAGGTCTAAAGGTCTAAAGGTCTAAAGGTATAAACCATAGTTGCTTAAGGTCTGAACCTCTAAGGGGGGTCCAGATCAAGAAAATCTCAATTTTAAGGGGGGGTGCAAAACTCATCTGATTTAAACGACAATTTTTTGGACTTCGGACCATAAATATTTTCAAAAAAATATTTTTTTCCAAATTTTTTCCTTCCCAAAGACTAAAATCCCTCGAAAAACTCAACGAATTTAAACGATAATTTTATTAAATTTTGACCAAAATTTATAGGGGTAAAAAAACTCATCGGTTTTGATGCACAATATTTTTAATATTTGACCAAAATTTTTTCTAAATTTTAATTTTTTTTCGTCCTAAAATTTTTCCAAATTTTGAGTGGGGTGGTTAACTTTTTCAAAATTCTTGGGGGGGGGCCAGACTCGGGCAATACCCGTCCCTTGAGCAACTATGGTATAAACCAAAGTTATGTTAAGTAATAGAATGATTACTACAAATATTTCAGCGCTACGTTCTGTACTGGGGTTATACTAAACCACTTATGGATCATTACATCAGCGCATTGTTTAGAGAAGTAAGTTATTAGCGTATTCTATTTAATATGTATATAATGATTCTTAATTTATAAACTAGCTATAAAGCAAACGATTTGAAAATTTATGTCGGGATCACCAATTTTTCTAAGTTTCCATCTAATTATTTAAGCGCTGAAAAATATTTTATACACAAAAATTATCGATTTGGAGAGCTATATCATGACATAGCACTGATTAAATTGAGGAACAAAATTAATTTAAACAATTATAGTGTTAATGGCGTGTGTTTGCCTGCAATTGGTTATGAAAATACAGGTTTTGAGTTATCAGTATATTCCGGATGGGATTATGATAGAAACAGTAAATTACTAAATTTGAAAACCACGAAAATTAAATTAAACAGTTTAGAAAAGAATGATTATTTATTTAAATCGCAAACTATTACTATCGGATCAAACGCATGTCCTGTAAGTTTAAATGAATGAAGTTATTTGAATGCGATTCAATATTTTAATGTAATTTAAGTCTACTTCTGGTGGACCTCTGGTTCAGTACTATAATGGTAGGGCTGTTCTCGTTGGTATCCAAAATGCAATAATTTTTGAGGATTCAAAAAAGGCCATTAAATGTGAAGGGAATTTGACCATTTCTTTCACTGCTATTTCTGTTAAAGTTGAATGGATTAAAGATACGATTTTGAATAATTTATAAGTATTTAAAAAAATATTTTCCGATTTTGTTAACTTTTTATTTAATTCCGATTTTATTTATCTAATATTCCTATGTTCTGCAGAAAACACATAAATTTCGTAAATAAGAAATATTTGAGTTAAAAATGTTATTTTATATAAAGATTTATTTACATATTCGTACATATTTTATAGTTTCGTACATATTTTTATGTACTTAAATATTTATGACACCTGGTATTTCACTTAAATTGTAGCTTAAATTCTATTAATTTTGAGTGTGGTCTTATTTATAATTTGATACATTAAAAATCCGAATAAAAAATTCATTGATAAGATATTTAGTTCCAAAAATCAAAATTTGGGGCAATTAAAGATGAGTATAAGACACCACACTAAAATATTTAGCGTTATTAATATTGTAAGGCTGATTTAGTTTTGTTAATTTTTAAGAGTACTCAAAAATTATTTCGGGCGCCATACGACCTCACCTTACAGTCGTCAAGTTAAACTTGAGTCCAATTAGTTTTATATTTCACTTAATAATATTATAAATCACTTAAACTTTGTTTAATATGAATTAAATATTTATTTAAAAGTTAAAGTTTGGTTAAAATACAATAAAGATTATGAAGAGAAAAAGAATGAGAGTATTGTAGAATAGAGTATACTTTAAGAGTTTAGAATATCTAAACAATGTGTTAGATGTTAGTTAACTGAGGTTTATGTTACTGTGCTTTAACTTAAATAAGGTAAGGGCGTTTACTAAAAGTCTGCTGTGTGCACATCCTTACTGCGGAAATCTTGTGCACACGGCACTTAAACATATCGAGAGAGCATAGAGTAGAGCCTCTCTCGATCGATGAATCTGTGAGTATGGGGGAGCGGTCTTAAAGTTTGTAAAGTTTATATGTTTTTAGATTCGTCAGCACTTTCATAGCATTAATAGTGCTTTCATACAATTACGCAATAAATTATACATCCCTATGCTGATGTCTGGTGCCGCAAATTCTGAGTAGCAAAAACCTCTAGTACTGCAATATAGGGTCACTTATTTTAAAGCCTTTCAATATACAATTCAGATGATTTATTATAAATATTTTTTTCGATTTTTATGTGCATATATATTTATATATTTTTTGTTTAGTCGTACATAAAATGTTAGGGTCTGTTTATAACCAAAAAATTAAAAGTGTTTTGTTTTTTAAACTTAAATTCTAGATTTAAGTTAATACATTGTACATTGAAAATAAGATTTATTTTTGTGATTAAAACTTTTAAAATTTGTTTTGCAATGAATTGTTAATTTATATTGAAGAGAAGTATTTTTTCTTTTAGCACAAAGTTAAAAGTTGTGTGAAACAATCGATACATTTCCCGGTAATTATTTTGATTCCTCAAATCTAATCGCTAGAGAATCAAAATAATAGCATTTAAATCATTTAAAAATAAAGCTTTAAATAGCATTAATTAATGACCAAAATAGCACTTATAAATAGCATTAATAAATTTTAAAATTACCTAAATTTTAACGTTAAATCATTTTTCCGTTATTTCAACAGTTTTCTAATTCTGTATTAAGTAAATATTTTTAAATATTAAAATGAAATATATTTTTTAGATTTAAATTTGTTACTTTTTGTTTGTAATAAAATAATTAAGGGAATGTAACAAAAACTCTTCAGATTTAATGGACAAATTTTCTGTTTTAGCATTAATTAGCAAAAATAGCATTTCTAGCATTTATCTTTAAAAATAGCCAAATATAGCATTAATATATGGAGATAAAACGACTCCATACAATGTGATTAATGCACAAATACATTTTTATGGTTATAACATATGAAACAAAAAAGTATTAAATGTTATAAATTGATTCTCTAATTATGACTAAATGTAATAAAATAATAGATACGGCACTTTTATAAATGTGAGGCACGCGGTATAGCATATTACGCATATTTAACATATGACTTACTGTTTTAAACTATTTATTGTTATTGAATAGACTTTAGTCTTTACACTTTTAATGTTTTCTTTATCGCTTATATAAACTCAATGCAATGTATAATAAATTCAGTGTAATGCTTGTTAATGATTAGACAAGAGCTCCCTTAATAAACTTATATTCCTTCACTAAATAAACGTGTCGTATATTTTTAAGCCGCTATAGTCGCGTCGCTATTCTTCACTTTCGTGAAGTCTTATAATTATCTAATGCCGGAAACTATAAACGTTGGCCGAAGAACATTAATTTGTCGTATTGGCTCAGTCAACGACTTAATTATTTGTATTCGTTTATATTTTCTAATCGTCACTACACTGTAGTCGGTTATACATCGGTTTACGGACAATTATTAGTTAACGGTCTTATTTGGTAATCGGTTAAAGCGTTTAACCGACAACTGTATTGTTCTCGGCATCAGAAGTGGTTCATTGAAGGCGAGATCCCAGGATTGCCAGATAGTAATCGTTTCGGCGTTTGGATTGTCGACGGCAACCCTCATAAATATACATCATTACACTAATTAAATAAATTATGGATTGCAATGATGACTTTTATTTAATTAATTGTTCGGCTATCGATAATAGAAAACAAAATGAAAGCAACACGCAAAATATTACAAAATTTACAAATTGTGATAACTAGAGTCGAGACTTTTTCGGAAATAAAACACCAAAATTTCGGTCGGAAATTGGGACCAAATATGATCTTTTTTCGGAACATTTTTCGGAAATTTTCGGAGATTTGTTTCGGAACTTGTTTTAAGTAAATATCAGCTGTACAAAAATTTCTTAGCCTCTAGATTAGAGGTTTTCTTTATTACATTCGAAAAAATTGAGAGCTGAAGAACTTATCATAGTTAAGAATTTAACTTTTGCCTTAATTTAATTTTTTTAACAAAAAAATCCTAAATTTTGTCCCATAAAAGCAATTTTAAACGTAAACACTTAAAACTCATCAAATTTAAGCAACAATATTTAAAATAAGTATATTTTTCGGATAAAATTCGGAAAATTTCGGAAATTTTTGAATAAACCATTTTTTCCGAGTTTTCGGAAACTAAATGTGGTTTAAATTTGTTCGTAATTTGTAACATAAATCATACAATTTAAACTCCGAATGTTTTATTCAACTATAAAAAAGTCGGTTTTCCTCTCGACTCTGGTGATAACAGTTATGTTTGTTTGACGGATATTAATTAATTACGTTATACCTTTTGAATTATATTTATTTACCAATTTTTAAAAAATATGTTTAATTTATTAAATTGAATTTTAAACATTATTAAGTTTAAGGAATTCCGACCCAATTCCACTGAGTGTTCTAATACTACTTACATTTTATTTATATCTAATTATATCTAGACTATGTTTTTGTCTATTATCACAATTTTCCCTTCACTTTTTTTAACCAAACTTTTTTTTGGTAAATATCTACATTAAAAACTATAAAACTGACCATAGTTTATGTTATAAGACTCTTCAAACAAGAGGCTAAAAATACTTTTTAAAATTTTAATTTAATAAAAATGGTCCAAAATTTTTAGCTCACTTTGTAAAATTCAGCTATTGGAATTGACATTTCTGTCTGTGTGTATGTATGTAGACCGGTCTTTATATTTATTAAGGGATTTTTTCTTTATATTAATAAATGGATAGTAGTCTATTTTATTTAAGTTATGAGGCTTTTTTAGTGAAAAATGTCATAAAATTTGATTAAAATGAGCAAAAAACGTTTAAAAAATGATATAAATTGCGCTATGTTAAAAATATATAAATAACTGGTCTAAAGATGACAACAATAAACTAAAAATGGACTAAAAGTTGGTTAAAATAATCAATATTGGCTTTAAAATTTATAATCTAATGATGGAAATAGTATAAAAAATGGAATGTGTAATACTTGAAGCTATAATGCTTTTCACAGTTCTCTATACTAACTAATTTATACGTTATATTCTTTTACTACTATTTACGATTTTAAAAATATTAAGTAATACAGCCTGCAGGTAAGGCAGCCTATTTTTCGTTTAGGCTGTAGGCTTAGGCTGTTGGCTGAGCCTAAGCCTAAGCCTAAGCCTAAGCCTAAGCCTAAGCCTAAGCCTAAGCCTAAGCCTAAGCCTAAGCCTAAGCCTAAGCTTAAGGTTAGGCTGCCTAAATTGCTCATCTCTAATTTATATTAATAATTTTATTACTCTAATGATCATTAGTGATGGAAGTTTGGAGATTCTGGAGATTGAACCTTATTCTAAACCTCAGATTCTTACTCAGGCTCTTGAAGAAATTTTAATACAGGATTGGGCTTAAGGTTTTTATATTTTTTATCCTGAATCTGAGGCTTGAGGCTCTGCCTGTTAAAGCCTAAGCCTTATAAATGATTTGTATATTGATTTTGATTTATCAAAATAAAAACAACGAAATTTTTATTGATTTTGATTTTCAAAAATCAAAACAACACTAGCATTTAACAATAATAATCCAGTTATTATGGAAATTATTAAAAAATTGTGTTTGAATGGATGAATTAGGAAAACCAGAAAGTTTGCTGAATTTTAAAAATAAGATCTGGGATAAGTGACCGCTCACAGCACTAATCCGATTGTGTTGCCACATATAATGGTGTGGTCAAAGCACAATCTTTAACCAACGTTGTAAAATAAAATCTGATGATTGTAAATATTTTTAATTAATTTTTACGTTTTTTATTTGAGAATGATTTAACAAATGGAAATAGTAATCTAAATAATTTTTTACTTATTCTCAATGATTTTTCTAAAAATGAATGTTTTTTTAGAAATGAGATGTGATATTAGAATGGCACTGATTTCGAGCAAAATTAGCAAATAAACAGAAAAATAAGAAATGATAATTGAAGTAAATATCAATTATAAGTTATATATTCTAATTAAAAGATGATAAACCAAAAAAATAGTTTAGAATAATTAAATAATTGATTATATTTCGATGAAGCATCACATTACTGAAAAACGCATTTTTTGGAACTATATTTGTTTTTAGGCACACATTCATATTTACATATCTATATGTTTTTGATTCTTTTTTCTGAACCAAAATCAAATACAAGAGGAATGTATATGAAAATATTAAATATTTAGTTAATTTTCTTTAAAACCTAACAACTCTTAAGTAGTATTTATTTTCAATGCTCTCTTTAATCACTTAATTTCTAGCTAAAGGTAATCTTTTTTCGGTAATACTTTCTTTCCAACCCATATATTATTCTGTATAGTTATGGCATCGATTGTAACGCTCAAGTGTTTTGTTTGAATTTCGATGAAGCTTTTGCTGCCGGAATTATATCTGCAAATAACATGTGATTTAATTAGAAATAACATTATTATGAAACCGATACATACTTATAGAATCTATCAATCATTTGATTGATGATATTGTTCGGACCCAAACCATACAATTTAATTATTTCTTCTCTGTCGGGATTGTATGAGTAAATCGCTCTAAACTGTAAGCCTGCGTTTCTGAACAATATTAGGTAATGTTTACTATCACATCCATTAATTTCCTACAAAACACAAATAATTCAATAAAAACTTAGCAAATATTTAACATTTTAATTATAATTGATTTCAACCTCAATAACTTTCTTTTTCAGTTCGTTATTGACAACACCTGCGAGCACAACATTAATCGCGTTTAAAATCAGAACTCTATTCGATTTCTGACTCGGTTTCACAAACAATTTCGGTCCCGTATATTCGGAAAAACTGGATCCAGCGTCAGACGTGCCATCATTTGGAACACCATTATGCCTATTCATTAGGAATCCTGTCGGAAGTGCGGAGTTATGAGATGGCGAATGATTATGAGATGTGGGTTGTGATTGGAATTGTCGTCGCGAATACGTCGAGTTCTGCGACATTGCGGACTGTGGGCGCGACGCAGACGTTGCCACACCATTCGATAATAATACGTTAGGGTAAGTCACGTCCACGTCGTCCATAATTCGAGATGGTTTACAATCTAGTGATGAATAATCTTGAATATTAGATGCGCTCATATGAAGCGATTTAGGTCTCGGTTTTCCTCCCGATAACAGCCTCTGTCGCGGCGGTCTATTTAACGCTAGCGTACTATTACTTCGACTCGAATCTTTAGGAGAATGAAAGCTCGAATTTCCACTCGTATGCGAACCATTTTTTTCTGCCTCTTCCATAGCTTTTCGTTGTCGATACTTTTCTAAAATTAAATGTCTCTTAACCCTATCTTCTTCCCTCTTTTTCTCCGAATTCTCTCTTCTAAGCCTTTCTTCCTCTCTTTTATGCGCCAATTCTTGCACTTTTTTGGCGCGTTTGGCCTCTTGTTCTGCCCTTCTTTTCAATGAGTGCAACATAATTAATTCTTTCTTTGCCGCCATTTCGGACTCTGAGGATGGATCGGGATTAACTAATTCAGTACCGATTATAAAGCCAACTCCAGGGGAGACAGAGTTTTGAATGGATGGAGAATTAGGTTTTGATGAATTTCGCGATAAATACGTGGAATTAGAGTGACTATCATTTTCATTATTTGTAACATTAATATTATTTGTCGTTAGATTCGCGGCCAGCTTTTGCTGTTCGCGTTTCATTTGCTGTTTTTGTTTGATTTGCTTTGGTTTTAAACCGGGTTTTGATTTTAAGCGTTCATTGTTGAACGATATGAAAAATGATTCGTTTGGATAATCAATATCACCAGAATTCGAAATGCGTTTAGTTGTGGAACTACCGGACGGACTGTCAGCGTTTACATTATTCGTGTCATCGTTAGAGTTTTCACTCAATGCACGTGTGGGCGAGTTGTGCGCCGAATACTCAGGCAAAAGCACTTTCGGTTTCGCAACTCTGAACGTTCGCCCAATAAAATGTTTGTTAGTGGGCGACGAGGAAAGTTGTTGCTGACTATAGTCATCACAATGTTGTGTCATAGAAACTGTGGAATTATTTGCTGACTGAGAATTGATGAGCGTTGGCGTCACTATTGGCCGCATTTGCTGAGACTTGTCCTGTTGAGCAATACTTATTTGTTGATTGTTGTACGCGTTGTATGGTATCGAGTGATAAGACTGCTCTGAATTAACCATCATTGCTGGCACTGATTGGTTATAATTGATATTACTGTTGCTCACGTTTGGATTGTAATGTGTAGACTGAACATAGTTTTGACCAACATTTGCGTTGGGAGTGTACTGCGAAGGAGCGTATCCTTGAAAGTTATATTGTGATGGAGGAAGTTGTGGACCATTTTGATGGGCAAATGAAGTGTGTTGAGGATTTAAAGAGGCGTAATGTCCGCCCATATTATAGGAATTTGGTGTTACCATACCATGGAATGCTTGACTATAGGGCATGTTTACTGTCTGTCTATTCGATTGCAGGTTATAAGGCTCGTAACCAGAATGAGTTGAATACGTTCCATCGAGTTGTGGCGGCAATTGTGGCTGAAGAGGAACCGCTTTCCACTGATTTATGCCATTTCCAGCATTTGACGACACAGGCATCACTGGTTGTCCCCATTGTCCGCGACGCGGACCCACGTTGTGGTTCGCGTCGTTAGGATTATATATTTGACTATCGTTCCACATCGAGCACTGTTGCGGTGGTAATGGTTGCAGCGATGGCAACACTGATGGCGTTGGAATAGCTTGTGACACCATTGGAGGAGCAATTTGTTGCATGTTTTGATGCATGGATAGTGAATGATATTGTTGTGGATGTGACGGCTGGTCCGCAATCTGAAAATGTTGCTGAAGTTGATGTTGTGGCGGTTTTTGCATTTGCTGTGGATGTTGTGGCGGAACTGGTTGTGAATTTTGCAGATCTGATGTGGAATGTAAATAAAACTTTGTGTTTTCTAAATTATTGGTAATAGTATTTGAATGCAATTGTATTAATTGTTCGTGTTCTTGCAATCTCTCTAAATCAGCGTCAATATCGGTAATACTAGATTCCATTAAATCAATGGAAGCGCGCAAGTTATCAGCGGATTGATTCGAGACAATTAACTTATTGTCATCATTAGTAACATTGTCTCGGAACCACTTCTTTTTAAGAGTATCGACTTCTTGTACGACATCACTCATTGATATACTTTCCCGTTTATCGTTATTGACATAATGATTATCATTAAGTAAAGCGTTATCGATGGCATCCATCTTCTCGTTAACATTGCCTTCTTTTCCCGGTTTGTGCACAACTCTCAGAAAAGCTTCTTTACCGATATTTTGTCGCTGAGATTTCCACTGTTCTTCGGCTGATTTGCGTTCCAATTCGATTTTCCTGCGCTTCTCTTCCAGTTTCATACGGATATTATGAATTTGCGACGCGATTTCATTATCACTAGAGTTTTGCCGTTCAACTGTATTCTCATTATTAGACACATTATTTTGTTCTAATAGTTGTTTGACTGAATCACTTTTATTAATATGTGGAATCGATCGCGAACTGATCGGTTTTTGAGTAATTCGGTGTTCACTGTTCACAGATTTATCATTCTTCTGCATATAAGCTATATTAATAGCCGGCTCTTGATTAGAGTTCAGCGATAAATTTTTAGAGTTTTCTGAATTCAATTTTGCAAAACTAGTTGTGTTTGGCGTTGACTTTTTGCTCGGACTTGAATTGGATAACTGCGTAAAATAGTCCGCTAAATATGACTTATTATTATTATTGTTATTATTAGCACTATTATCATTATTTTTGGTTTGAGAATTTGATGAATAATGATCGTCTTGATCGTAGTGATCATCTCTAGAATCGCTATGGTTATTAGAATAAGATGCGATTGACTTCGGACCAGTTCTTCCAGTAGTTTTTTGTTCATTTCTTTCCGCAATCATCAAAATTTCAGGCGATGAGTCGACATCAACCTTAATGTCGAGCGCGGAAAAATATCTGGTAAGTTCTTCGTCTTCATCCGACTGTCCGTAAGACAAAGAGCTCTTTCTTCGAGATTTAGAATTTGCACTCAACCTTCTCGGCGGACGATTAGGAGTGGAGCCGTTTCTTTGCTCCATTAGTGTGACACGCGTTTCGTCGATCCACGCCGAATGCTGCAGAGACTTTGCCTTCATTTCAGCCGGTGTTGGCAATTCTGGATAACTTAATGAACTTCCATTATGTATGTTTTCATTACTTTTGCTCGAAATATCGTCGTCATAATCGATATATGGCTGTCGCACACACTTTGCGGGTCGAATTTCGAACAGAAACAAGAGATCAGCGATAAACGCTAAAACGTTCGGTTGAATCGTTTCGTGTAAATACAAAAAGTCTTCTAAACTCAAAAAGCATATATTGTACGGAAGCTTTTCTTGACAGAAAAATTGGACCAATTGTAGGTTGTAAATAGAGTCAGCCATACTCATCTCTTTGTTCAAACATATCTCTTGCCACCGCAGATGATCGGGACAATAGAAGCTCAAAAGTGCAGCCAAACAACAGCCATCACTCATATCAGTCAATTCCTCGAGCATTGGCAATATAGGCATTGGATCGCTTCGCGTCGCTTCGTCTTCATTCAAATCTCTTTGCATTATTTGCTTCAGCTTTACGCACGATTTATTTATCCAAAATAGCGCCGCTTCTTCCGGATCTTCAGGTAACTCTTCTGGACAATCGAGAGGCGTAAATCGGTTGACAACTTCGGCAACCTTTTCTGGTATTAATACTTCTTTTATATACAGAGTCATTATTCCCTCAATAATCACCATATGAGCACTCTATCGAAAGTTAAAAATCAATTATAATCCACTAAACATTGGAAATTAAATATTATATTTTACCATTTTTAACGGTGCAGTTTGAACTAAAACGGTTTCAGTGAGAGATCCATCGTGTGGTTCAATCATATACACTCCTTTTCGCATTAACATTTGCATTATTCCGTGATGGTTAAGGCAATGATAATTTGGATCTGAGTATATGTTCGCCAATGCCAGACAATAGAGCTCAGCATTTGCCAGCGATTGAGTGATTTGAGGTTTAAGTCGATCCTGTTCTTCGTTATCTTTGTAAAACGGATCCCTGAGTTCTGGCGGTATTTCATTGTAATATGCTTTGGAAAGTAGCCATAAAACAGATGCTCTTTGCTTTGCCTATACATTTATTTTGAAAAATAATATAATTAATTTCGAAAACTGTTTAAACATTAGTTACCATAAAAGTAATTAAATTATTCTGTCTTATAAATTAAATTAAATTAAATATGAATTAAATATAAGCTATAAAACTTATAAGGTACAGTATTAAACCTATTAATCCGAAAACTCTAATCAGAAAACGATTAAAAATTAAATGACCCATTTGTGAGTACTTCTAAAATTATATCAGTATTACTCTACAAAATTTAATTATAAATAAATAAATGAATGAATGAAACATTATTTAATTCAAGGTTAAAATTTTTTCGTACATTAAAATTGACAAATATTATTATTTTTTAAGACAGAGTAATGCAAAACATGTATCGGATGTTTACCATAAAAAAGATCTTTACTTTTTATGATAATTATGTACGTAAGAAGCATAAAGTAAACCCACTAAAGAATAAGTTTTGTACACAAAAAAGTTTTTGCGTCAAAAGTGCTTTTAGAAACTAAAAATGAGTAGTGATGACAAAGCACTGGCTAAAGCAGGAGCCAAAACCCGAGCCTTAAACTTCAGGTTTAGACTCCTAAATGTTAGAAACTTGAAACGAACCTCTTTCAAGATTCAGAACCATAGACAGAATCTAAACCGTAATCACTATTTTAGATTTAATGAGAAGAACCTTATTGTAAATGCAATCATTTATTCTTGGAAAATATAGTTTGAATTACTATTAGGTTTAAATTTTTAAAATTTATCATAAATACGTATCACTCATTTTTATACATTTAATTCCAATAAATTATAATTAGCAAAACAAATTGAATAATATAATTTTACGTTTTAAACCCATTAAAATGAAATAACTTAAATATATATAATTTAAACTTCAATTTATCATTTAAATTCAATCTTATCGTCAAATAAATCTACCGGCAAAAAATTACAATGAATAAAAATAACATTCAAAAGGAGAAAAAAGTTTAAGCTTATCTTAATATTTATTTTTTTGGTTAAATTTTTTCAATAATAAACAATAGATGCCTATATTAATGGTTCAAGAATTATTTTTGGCAACTACTACTAACTACTACGTGCCTAAACATAACAACTCAAAAATAATATGATAAAAAAACTTTACACGAGATAACACCGAACACCAAATAAATATTTCATGACATATTATAGTCAATATTATTATTATATCCGCCAGTAATAAATTAAAACGCGTTGCTTAACTCCAAAAATGGTGAATGCGATTATAAATTAAGTTATAAAGCATTATACAATAAAATAGTATTTTATTTATCATATAAATTTATAGCCGCAATAATAAAGCTGTCATTATTCTAATATCTTTTTTTGGTAAAGGAAAAACTAAATCGCAAACAATAATAATCAAAATGACCAAAATTTTAAAATACTAATTATAAAAAGATTAACATTGCAGTCAGACATCAATTTAATTCTAAATTTAGTGTTATATCATACTAATGGATAGAATCACCCACTTTTTCATCTCAATAAAACTTTTCGAGCCAAAAAATTTTCCTAATAAAAATCAAAAATAATAATCAAGCGAACAAAAATTATAAAAATGAAGATAATTACAGAAAAACAGGTTCTAACAAATTTTAAAAATGGTATTTGCTTAATATCTAGTAAATATACCATATTTGGGATTAAAGTGAGGCCAGTGGGACACAACTGTAATGCAATGCGCATTTGCATTGAAAGTGTTATACTTATACGTACTTAAAAACCAGAAATACATTAAAAGTCAAATAACTAATTAAATCAGCGACACAACGGCAATACTAATTAAAAATTAATTACTGAATTGATTATAAAATTAACTGAGCAGAGATAGTGGAACGTTAAGGATATACAATCAAAGCAAAAAAAAACAAATCTATTAATCTAAGATTATATAAATATTTATATAATTATAATTATAATAATAACACAAAAAATACCAAAGTAAGCAAAATACTAGTTCGCTCTCGAACTCGAAATACAGGCTCTGAAAGAGTAACCGAAGCTCTCAGATGAACCATTTTCTTAACGATTCAAAAATAGTTCGCTAAATAACAAAAAAATGATGAATTATCTAAAAACGATTCAAGCGTTGGATGAATTTAGTGAGAATTTTGCCTAAAAAAAGCACAAACACAGCATCAGTTTTAAATATATCGGATGTGCTTTAAAATCAAGGACAAGATCGTATCGAATACTCGAATACCGATCCTTTTATTGATGAATGAAACCACTGTACATATTATGTACTTTTTAATATAATAACATCATTTCTAACATTCGTTACATATTTAATGTAACGCACGACTAAATTAAGTTTTCTGATGCCATGAACTAAATAACATGTTTATAAAGAGTTAACTGTGTAAATGTTTTTTTTAATGAAAGTTCTTTAATAATAATGAAAAAATACTCGTAAAAAATTGAATTAATTTCAAATCGGCGTAACAAACTAACAAAACTAACAAACTCGACGCCCAACACGTTCTAACGTATAACATCCTTATTTATACTCGAAGTTAAGGTCAAATTGAATTAATTTAAAAGCTAAAAGTGGGCGTCGAATAAAATTGAGGTCCAGTCCCACAGATTAGGGATAAATGAGTGGCGATTCAACCATACCTTTAAATGTTCGTAATCCTCATATGATGACACTTCAGGCACATCTGTCACATCAAAACTATTGGCAAACGCATCCATTTTTATAGCACTTCACAATTAATTTTATACATAAATGACGTTTAACCCAATCATTAACAACAAGATTTAAAAGCACTCCTCGTGTTATGCGAGCGAATTCATAGTTTAATTACGATTAAATACTGTCAAAATCTCACTCAATTTGCTTATTAAGTGTTGCCGTTATTACGGTTAATGTTTGTTAAATATAATCATAACGATTTGTGATTACGAGCTAATATTTAAAATTTCGTAAACATTTGGTTTGATTTGCACTATTTATAAATAATTTTAAGTAATTTTTGCTAAATTTACACTTAAACTGCAAAAACACACTGTCAGTTCACAGCAAATACTAAACAAAAACATTAACTGAATAAACAAATGTAAAAATTACGTTAGAAATGCTGTTCAATAATAATATGATACGCTTTCCACTATAAATGTAATGGACTGCGACTGCGCGAGACTGCGTGTAATCCATATATTGGTAACGCAACTGCGCTTTATTTATGTTTTTACGCTCAGTAGGCGTAAACATTTATCGTAGAAAGCATTGTATGACTTATCGGCGTTAAAGTGTTGTACGATATTCTCCCTAATGATACGTGTATTTAACATAACTGACACAAACGTGAGCTGATATTGATTTCCATATCAATTAATACAATGAACAATTTGATACTGATTTCCATTTACGTTATATTAGCGTCAATACATTTAATTAGCTTTAGTTGTGCATCAAATTATCCATACGTTACGTGTGGTTCTGTATTAAAACTATTTAATCCAAACTATAACACTAGACTGCACTCGCATGACGTGAAGTACGGCTCAGGAAGTGGTCAACAATCGGTGACCGCAACCGATCAGGAAGAAGACAATAATAGTTATTGGACTGTTAGAGGAAAGATTGAGAAGATGTGCCAAAGAGGAGAACCCATTGAATGCGGTTCTGTTATTCGTTTACAACACGTTCAGACCAAAAGAAATCTTCATAGCCATCACTTCTCGTCTCCACTTTCCGGTAACCAAGAGGTTAGCGCTTTCGGCGAAGACGGCAATGGAGACACCGGTGATAATTGGACTGTGGTTTGCAATGGAGATTATTGGGAGAGAATCACTGATATTCGGTTAAAACATGTCGACACTGAAATGTGAGATAACTTTAATACTCTATTCATACTAAATTATTATAAATATTATTGATTACGAACAGGTGGTTGTCTTTATCTGGCAATACGTTTGGTCGTCCAATAAATGGTCAAATGGAAGTGATAGGTATTCCATATCCCGATAGTTCTAGTTATTGGAAGTGTAAAGAAGGCGTTTTTATTAGACCCGGCGATAAAATCGGCTCTAATAATAGTGAACACGACGAACTTTAACATTTTTATGCACACGTTTTTCTAGTTAATAGTGCGACAATTAATTGCGTTTTTAGTTAATATTATTATTTTTTCTATATATTGTATAATTCCATTTATTAAATTAAATTAAATATGTTAAGTAATGTCTAAAGCGAGTAAATAAATTAAATGAACGCGAGAAACATTTCGAAATAATAGTTCATAATCATAAATTTGGATTTGATTTTTTATATGATCGTACTATCGATATATTTTAAATTTGGGTTTCTTTAAATATGGCTATATTTTTATTTTTCAGTTATTGTCTTACTGACTAAAATATTTAAATTATCATTACTTGAAGTATGATGTACTGTACAATGCAATATAGTAAGCTATTATTAAAGTTAAAAAACTGCTAAAAACGACTTCAAGTAAGGATAATTTTAATAACTAAGTAAGCAGTTTCGGCTCATTTATCATAATAACCGATTCAAACATATTTGTGAAAATATAACTGAAATATGTTAAGTTTTATCGCTTTTTATGCTAAAATCCATGATTAAGCAAATGGGTTAATGCTTTGTTTTAAAAATTAAAAGTTTTCACCTCTGGGAACATTATTAAGCTTTCTATTGTGAATAAGCAATGATACAAATATAAATGTAATATTGTGTATTATTTAATTTAATCTAAAAATGGTATATAAATGGTAACAACACATTGGTATAACAAACTGCAGGTACAGTAAGTATTGAAGCTTTACTTGAGTTATATACTTATATATAAAAAGCACAAAAATTTTAATTTAATATTTTTGAGCATTCGCTATACAGTATACTGTATTTTGTTCAGTATTTCTCACTGAATGCATACAATCCTTATTTAATAATATATATTATTATTGCTATTAATTTTGTAAGCACTATTTCACTAATAAATAGATAACGTTTGACCGAAGGACAGTCAACGAAGCGGTCAAAAGTGTCCACAATGTTTTCCATTAGCAATAATTTAGTATAAATCCTTAAATTGCCATAACATTTGTCATGGAATGTTGCATTGGGAAGTAAGGGTTAGTTTATCAATGCTTGAAATTACACAGTAGTAGGTTATTGATGCTTTTCAACTATTTTTTAATATCAAATAAGTTTAAAGTTTTTTGTTGCATATAATAATTGATTTTATAAATTTAAATTTTATTAGTTTTTCAAAACAATAAAATCAGCTATAAATTAAATTTAACTAAACATTTATTGAACATTGATTGTCGAAATATTTACTTATTTTTAAAAGTTTAAAGAAAATAAGTAACAAATAAAATGTTCTCATACCGAAAAGATGTTGCAAATAAAATATAAGGAAATTACTGTACCAAAACATCGTTTATGTTTAATAGAAATATTTCGACAAATGACAAATGAAAATAGACTTTAAAATGATAAAGATATCTTTTTATTAAAGTTAGTCAATGAATTGATCGGTTAAATTTAAAATCCAATTATATATTTAATTTTAATTTGAAAAAACTATATATTTAAACAGCACATCGTAATTATAGTTATTAATACACATAACATTAATTATATTATACAGTATTATTATACTACTATAATTAAAAGCAATTATAATAACTATTTACCTAAAATCTTATCTACGAATACCTCAGACATTAATTGGAGGTCGTATATGAATTCACTGAAAACAATAATAGACCGATAGGTTGACGATTCGACGGACTAATTGACGAACAAGTGTTTGTTGGTAATCATTATTTGCAATTGTCTGCAATTCCAGTGCGTGTTGTAAGTCAAATAAATAGTGAATCACTTGTATTATTTCTAGTTAACAATAAGTACTCTAATATAAGATTTATTAAATGTCGGTATTTAACTCTTATTAAATGTGAGAATAAGATTTTATATAACTGTTATATAGTATTACAGAAATAAATATAATACATGAGTAAAATTACTTTTAATAAGAGTTTTGAAATAATCTTATATGATATTTACATGTGAAGACACAAGTATTCTATGGACAATATTTTATAAATGAAACGCGATTAGACATCGAGACCTTTCGGAGCTCTTATTTGTCGTCCATGACGTGTGGCGCTTCTGCTTATAAATGTGGGAAATTCTGAAACACCATAACTAAGCCCATAATGGCGCTCCATTTTACCGTTATTACCGGTACTATGAGAATGACTCGAACTTGGATTGGAATTTGAAGCGCAGGCCGTAACTGATGTTGTTGTGGCGGAATTAATGGTTGTGGTGACAGTAGCTGTAGTGACGGTTGTTGTGTCTGTTGCTGTGGTACTAAATGGTGTATTATTGCTTAAATCTGGTTCATTATTAGAAGAGTGTTTGTCTGACGCTTTGTCTGTTTTCTCTGAGAGCGACAAAACAAACGGAGCAATAGGTGTGCCTGTGTTCGCAACAATCGATTTATCAGTTTCGATATTAGTTGCTGGCATGTCATTGGCATTGCTTGGAAGTAATGATTTTGGTACCGCGTCTGTTGATGCGGTCGCGCTCTCATTCGTATTCTCTGTAGTTGTTGTTACCGTTGGATTTACGCTTTCAGTCTTTTCACGCTTTACTCGTTTCGCTCTAACATTAGTTCGATCCCTGTCTCGAGGCGTTCGCCTTTTTCTCGTTTTAGGTGTTGTAAAATCACTTACAGTACGCGGAGATTTAATTGGCGAATGACTGCGCATATTAATTCCACTGACGGATGGAAACGAGGAGTAATCGGTACTCACGGAGTTTTTATTAATAACTTCATTAACAAACTCGTATATCTCGTCAGCAATACAGCGATCGACCATCGATTGCGTGATGTTTTCGAATTTCTTTTTACTGCTCGAAACAATTAACCGATCATTTGCTCCACCAATCACTACGAGACCCGTTTCTGTTTTGGTTATTCTTTCGCGAAAGTCTTCCATATCATCGAGAGTAGCCATTGTTGAGTTTTGGCCGATAACGAACAGCGTTGGAACCGTTGTTTCTAATAACGGGTCGTCGAGATCCTGTCAAAGCAAATCAATTTTAATTTACGAGTTCGACCAAAACAGAGCACATGGCATACCCCACGAAATCCATTAATAGCTGTTAACGGAAAGCCCAAACAAATGGTGGCTTTAGGATATGGCGCGTTATCGAGAGCACAGTGAGCGGCAATCAGCGATGAGTGACCGAACCCTACCAGCACTAGAGGTCTTCCCTCATTGAATGTCGATTTGCATTCTTTTATCTTATCGCGAACCGCAATACGAATTTCGTTTAAAAAATCGACAGCAGTTTCATTCGGTCTCGAAATAACACTAATATTAATCACTTTTCCCATCGCACCAAACAGATTATGCCAGTGTTTCATGCGTTGTGACGTCATTTGATGAGGTATTTGCGGACCGTTTGGCACAATCAAAAATAATGGACTGCCGTTAATACGTTTCTGTTTATATTAGTATCAAAATTTGTCAAATATTCTCGAATATAGATTTGATTTGTAGTTACTCACAGGTTTGTAGTTATTGAGCATCGCTTGGATTGGATCCCAGTTCTGTTTCAAACGTGACTGTGACTCGCATTTTGGCGTAACATAAAACTTATCGACTAAATTTGGAATCTATATAATAATCAAAGTTTTATCTTAACAATCCTTCAAATACAACAATAATAACAGACCTTAACGCGAAGAATTTGCATCGATTCGTGATAAGAAGCGATAAAAAGAGGTCCGACGTACTCATTAAGAGTGTTGTTGAGCCACGAAACCAGATTGAAATCCCATCCCGAAGAAGCAAATAAGTGGCGAAACTTATTGGCACTTCTGTCGGTAAGATTGCGCTTAAGAATCGCTTCGTTCTGCTGTCCCTCGTATGACAGACGCGCCAATCGGTCTGAATGTAGAATTTTCATTGCTTTTGTCCACAGTTTATTCATTTGCGGTGTCCAACCATTCTTCGCCGGAAGCGGTAATTCATTGCTGTTGATATCGGTTTCGTTAAGCGTCGTCTTAATTGCCTGATCGTAATTCGATGTGTTAAGTATCGGAAGCGTTGGCTTGTGTTCAATGGTTTCGATGTCCACGTAATTGTCTGATTCGTTGTACGCGTGACGACGAAGAAAGTGTTTTGGAAAGTTCTTCATAAATAGAAATTTGGCGGCTTTTGCGCGAATCATGGCGTCTGGATGTCTGTTCCACGGTTTGGCGTACGAGTGGTCCACTTCTATGACGTCGTGTCGCTTCTCCTGTCCAGACATCTTCTGGAGGTAAGCCATCACCGATTTGTGCGTCAATGTGTGCGTTAAACCTTCAAATGTGTCCATATTCTCGGTCTTCATTATCGATATTCGTTATGTATTTCCGTAATAATACAATAATACGCGTTTCAATCGATATGTTATGATGTTATGCTATTATACGTTATTATGTAGTATTTAAACTCAATTTACACAATACTAAACCACAATTACTGTCACGTTAACTGTAAAAAAAATAAACATAAATAATGTTCAATTTATGTTTCATTATTATGAGAAATGCCAACGTTTATTAATGTAAAATAAATCTTTTATGATACATAGTTAGGTACGAATTTTGAGCTCTGAGACAAACTGTGATTTGTAATCTTCAATCCCGAACCGAATCTAAACAATCTGTGAATTACCCAAACAGAATATATGGTTTATCATAAACCCGATAAACCTGTTTACAAATCAGTGATGAGTTCAAACTCTTCAAACTGTTGCGCAAACAACTATGTATATTTGTTTCGATATGTACTAGACTTTTAAATTGTTAAAATTTTCAGGCCCGCGCCCGACAGTTTGAAAATAGGCCCGGCCCGAGCCCGATTTTTTCATAAAGGCAAAAGCCTGGCCCGATAAAATAAAAAATTGTTAATATTGTTTTATTTAATATCATCATAATTTGATATTTAAAACAATAATTTATAAACTGTTCTAATTTTAATAGAGTTTTTTATAGGTTAACGTCAAATTAGCTTAACTAAAGTTAAGGTCAGATGAGAAATCTTTACATCAAAAATAAATTAGTTAAAACTTACATATGTTTTAGTGAAAAGTTAAAGCCCGACCCGGCCCGACATTTTTGTTTTTAAGCCCGTACCCGACCCGGTTCGCAAGATTATGTCGGGGGCCCGCGGGGGCCCGACAAATCGGGGGCCCGCTTAAAAGTCTAATATGTACAATACCGTGTAATATACATGCATAGCGACTAACAAATAAGCATTGCTTCATAATGAAACAAATATACATAAACGACAGTTTGGAGAGTTTGAACATAAACTAATCGCTGTTACAAATACAGTATTTTGTGATCCTATATAACTTATGCAATAATTAAAAATTGGAAAACTATTATTAAAATGCAAATAATGATAATTATTCTAATTCTAAAGAATTTCACTCTTATTTACGTTATTTTTTTGGTGTATAATTTTCAATATTAATTTTTGATTATAAACTTATTTGGAAATCAATAAAACTTTCTAAGGTTTATTCGAAGTTTGATTTAAAGAGATTACATAACCCAAAATGAACAGAATTCTTTATATCTAAATTTAAAAAGTATTGAATTTAATGGTCAATTATTTTTAAAATTTTTATTATGTTTTGAAAATATAATGTGCTTTGAAATACTTTAATTCAAATTTAGTATTGTAAGAGCTATTATCCAAATCTATGTTTATCCTGAAATCTTATTTCCTTTAAAGCAAATAATTCTAATTGTAATTATAAAATTAAAATTATTCTTATATTTATTTTGAAAAAACATATTATAATTTATAATCTATAATTAGATTAAAATTAAATAAATGTTGTTTTTTTGTCTTATTTTAAAAATATATATATATAGTGAACGAATAGACTTAAGATTTTCTCAGAAGTGCTTTGTCTCACAATCAAGTAAATAATACAAATTATTAGATCAAATATCATATAATTTGTTTTGTTTCAAATATTCGTTTGTTTTTAGACAATTCCATCCAAAATTTTATTTTTTTGAAAACTTTATTAATTTTGTAAGTGTCCCTAACATAAGTGTACCAACCTCTCCCTAATCGATCGGTTCACATTTGTACCCATCCGACTTGTCCCCACCTCTACCTAACCGACCCGTCACCACATCTCCCCGAACTAACCGTATGCACCTCTACCCACCTCTACCCACATCACCCAAAACGACACGTCCCCAACTCTCCAACTAACCCGTCCCTACCTCTCATCATCGACACTTCCCCACCTCTCCCCAACCAACCCCTCCGCACCTCTACTCAATCGACCAGTCCCAACCTCTACCCACCCTACCCTTCCCCATGGAACCCGTCATGACCACTCTGAACCTGACCCCACTCCATAATAATCAGTTATTCCTGATTAAAAATTAGATTTTTCTTCATAGACCCCTAAGGGGTTGCACACTACCCCTATCAAATGACCCTTTAAATTAACATGACTTTTTAAGCTGAGTGCAATGTGTTTTGGTGTCCAGGGTGTGGCCCCAAAGGAGGAGTCTATAAAGGTACAGACAAATAGACAGACAGACAGACAGACAGACAGACAGACAGACAGACAGACAGACAGACAGACAAACACATTATGAATTTTATATATGTGATGATTTTTCACTAGAATTTGAATTTGACAATTAAATTACTATTAAATAATTCTTTCCGTCTCAAAAATACGTTTATATCAATGCATATTAATAAAATTAAAATAAAAAGTAACAACTAAATGGAAATTTTTGAGTAGAAAATAAAGTTCCATTCCATTGTAAAGGTTTTTTTATTCAACACTACGCTGTAAACCAAATCCAGTTAATAAAATATCGACTTCAACCTAACCACAACTAAAGCATTTAAAAATAATTCAAATTCATTCTTAATCAAAATTTCAATTATTACTGCAACAATTTTAAGTAAATTTTCTAAACCCTTTCACCATTCGAATGTAATTGGAGTTACAATTTCAAACTCTATTTCGCATAACATCAGCATTCGTTCTCCATTTTGATCATTTTCTCTGGTGATCTGCGGAAAGTTTATTGCTAGTAACTTAGACATAAGATAAGTTAAATTTATTGAATTAATTAGATTTGTCTAAATTTTATGCGCATTTGTTACTTAGTTGTGTCTGCACTTCGCTTACATTTATATGAAAAAGCAAAATATCTAACTTTCATAATAAAACAATTGCCACATAATCATAGTTGGGTCGCTTCTAAAATGCTGTATATGTAAAAATATTTTAGTTTTTTTAATCAATGTTCTAAAATCCCTTTATAAATATAAATACTGTAAACGTACGAACGGACAGACAATAGTTTTGTGAAAAAAAGTGTGCTAAAAATTAATATTACATTAGAAATTTTGTTATACAATTCAAAACATTTAAATGTGTTTACAATGCTTACGAAATAATCGAATTTTATAGAATTGATAAAAAAAAGAAGTTTACTAGCAATTCTAGAGCTCAATAATAATTTTCGGAAAAGATATGTAACTAATAATATTTACTCTACTTTTCTCTAATATATGTGCTCATAACTGTATTAACTATACATTTATTCATTGTTTGCGCAAATGTAAAAATAGCTATTCATTCTTTTGGTTACTTTGACCAAAATATCCAATAAGATTAAGTCGGTATAAATAAGGGACACTTAGAAAAAGAATGGTAATAATAATAAAAATACTGTACTATGCATTAATAAATGACTTCAATTACTGTTCATCTCAACTATCATTCAATTTAATATACTATTTATTAGACGTGAGACAGTTTTTTATATGACTTAAGGACAACAGGATTTGATATTTTCTCTGTCCGTTCGTTGTATCTTTGTTCTTCCAATAAGTTTTAAAATAATAATGGATTATAATTTTTAGCGAACTTTATCATAAAGAAGTCCAGCTTATGGATTTGACCATATGTGTCCGTCCGTCTGGGTGACCAGAGTAAAATATTAATAAAGGGGTTACACATCTCATAGTCTTTAGAATATGTATAATAGTTCTATAAGTATTTATTAAACCAATAGAAAGACTGCTCTCTATGAATGTGTTAAGTGAAGAATTTTGTTTGTATAATTTTATACATATAACCAGTGATGCACAACGCTCGAGCTGATGGTGCTCGGTGTTGAATTTTTACCGAGCGTGAGCGTTGAGCCATCGTTTGAGGAAAGAAAGCGAGCGTACCGATCGTTGACTAGCAAAAGTATTTTTGAAAAATAGGATTAATTCAATTAAAAATTTTATTTTAGCACAAACAAAAATAAATTTATAGTTTATAAAAATATTTTAAAAATTGTGAATATTCTTTATTTTTATTTAAAAGAGAAAAAAAATTATATTAATTAGGCTTAAATTTTTTTTTATATCAAGATTCCATTTAATTGAACGATCGATTAACGCTCAGCGCTCGAACGCAAAAGAAAGCGAGCGTTTTAATTTTACCCGAGAGTGAGCGCTATCTTTGAACGTAATTTTTTTACCGAGCGATAGCGTGAACGCCGAGCGTGTGCATCACTGCATATAACTGTCGTTTTCGTAAATAGCATTTTTATTTTCAATAGTTTTGAATCTTATTTTTATCTAAAACTTAACTCGTATTTTTCAGCAAAAAAAAGACGTCTGTCATCCGAATACTTAATTTCATTTTTGAAAATTTAGTAAATAGCAAAAAATTTAATATAAAATGAAACTTTTTGATTTTTTTCAGGCCTCGACAATAATATTCCCATTATATGGAACGTTATTTTTATTTTTATGGCGCAAAAAAGTGCGAATTCTAAACTTACGTATAAGAAGATAGTATATTAACTAGTCTTCAAAGCGATAAGTACTTAGAGTTTTTAGCCCACAATGTTATACAATTTTACAAAGTCTTCCATTTTTCCGGAATGTTTTAAAACCAACACAATAAGATAAATATATTATTAAAACGAAATTATTCATTTAAATCGAAAATAAATTCTATATAACTTTTCATATTTGGTTATTTATAGAAAAACTTTCTTAGAAAAAAAAGAATATTTTGACCTAAGTTTACAATACTATATATCATATTTCAAATTCGGTTATTACAGTACTTCAATAAATTGGTTCGACGCATGTTGAATATTAAGAGATAAATAGTAATACTGTAAGCAATAATAATTTAAAAATAGGCTAATATTTTTATTTATTTTGTTTTTAAAATAATTGTTTTAATAATAGTTAATCGAAATTAAATCTGAAAAAGTTTAATTAATTCAAATAATAAAAGTTGCTTTTAACAAAAAATAAAAGAAATAGATTTGATTTTAAGTTGAATTCCGTTACGTTAGACTTAAAATTGTTTACTTATTTTTAAAAAATTGTTATATTGAATATAAAAATAAGAGAATATTTTCGTGCACTGAATCAGCAAATATAGATCAAAATAAATCCACTATTTATCAAACATTATTATTGTTTGACAGTATACTAATGTACGGTAGAGTACTGTACTTTACTTGACTTACAACTTATTTTTCTTCTACTTTTCATGCATTCGAAATAATTTGATCCATAATAGTAAAGAAAAATATTGCTGACTGTAATTTTACACTTTAAGACACTAGCTTTTTAAATAAATTACATTTATTACATTTTTATCAAATAACAGAGAAGAGTATTTTTACATCGTTTCGTAACAAAACATTTTTGAAATATTAAATTTAATGACAATATTTTAGGTAACATTCTGATAGGGAAATCCAGTTTATGGATTCGACAATATCTGTCACTCCGTCCACCTGTCTATCCACCATTATTAATAAAGCTATTTAATTTGTTATTCTTCATAGCTCTAAAAACTAGCTCAATAAGTATTAGACAACTTACTTGAAAGTAAAAATTAAATTTAATTGACGTGCATATACGATTAGAATTTCTAATATTTATTTCATGTATTACGTAATCAAAAAAATGTTTTGGCATTGGGTAAAGTCTTAAAATGCTACAAATATTGTATATTATTGTTCGCAATATTTATGCCAAGTACTAATATAATTATGTTTGCTAATATTAAAACGTGTTTCGCATTGTTATTCGTTAATTCTCAATGCCCTATTAAATTAATAGTATTAATTGAGTGTTCACATAATTAAAACTGAATGCTAAATTGTAATGATGATACTCTAAAGTTTTTTTTGCGAGTTTTTGTTTCTATTTTAAGACATACTAAGGTGACAATTGATTTTAACTATAAAAATAGATTTTCTGAAACTTACGGTAATTAAAAATACTCGCTTATTTAATTTTCAAAAATAAAATGAAATAAATTGTTTGAATACATATTTATATTTTAAACAGAAGGTACAATATTAATCTAGTTCACTCTTATAGTGTGTGGTTGACATAATAAATAATTTTAAAATATGTAGTTTTTATTAAATTTTTAATAGATAATCTTATTTTGCTTTAAAATTTATAATTTTGGTGTACCAAAAAACTTATACATATTTACGTTGAGTTACCATTATTATATTTTATTTCTCATCAGATAAATTAATTTCATTCAAGCAAAAAAGTTTTTTTCCATATTCAAAATTTAGAAAATTCGTGGATAAAAATTGAAATTTTTTTTGCTCAAAATAAAAAAAAATATTATCATTCAAATTTGACAATAAGCCATTTTTGACTAAAAGTTCAAAAATGATCTTTAAGATTAGACGAGTTTGAGAGTTTACTCCGGGAAAAAATCGGAAAACTTTTGCTGGTGTATATAAATAAAAATTGTAAAAATAGCCAAATAGTAAAAATTGTAGTTTAAATTTGATGAGATTATTCCTTCTCATCGAATTTTGAAAACTTTCTAAATGATACTTTAATGTTTTAACTCAATTACAGTAAGTATTATTATTAGTGTTGTTTTACTTTCAATTTTTAATTTTACTTTTCTTTTTCTTTTTCTTTTGTAAATTATTTTAATTTTACTTTTCTTTTACTTTTTCTTTTTACATTTATTTTAATTTTACTTTTCTTTTACTTTTTCTTTTTACATAATTTATAAATTTACTTTTCTTTTACTTTTACTTCAAGTAAAATTAAAATAAAAATAACTTTTCTTTTATTTTTACTTTCAATGTTAAATTCAATACTAGAATCGTTTTTCTTTCACTTTTTTATTTTACTTTTCTTTTACTTTTTCTTCAGGTAAAAGAAAAAGTCAAAAAATTCATAACTTTTACTTTTTCTTCCAAAAGTAAAATCAACACTAATTATTATACACTGAGGTATTTTGGTTCTCATCTTTGTATAGTTTTAAATAATCGAAATTTAATATAAAGTTTTATTTACCACAGATTTCCATTTATTAATTACTGATTTAATAGTTTGCCATAGTTTAGAATAAAAAATAGGTCATTGACAAAATAGATTATACAATTTAATATTATTTAAATGTAACAAAATAATAAGTTAAATAATGAACCGAATAAATCTTAATAAATTAAAGTGATTATCTATGCATTTGTAAGGCGATGTCATATGAAGGCGGATGTTCGGATAAACTTGGGTATAATCTAGTTTGAGTCGTTAGCGGTTGTGTTGATGGCGGCAGAGATGGAAGCGGAGGTGGATGTGGTGGCGGATAAAATGTTGGCGCTGATGCTAATGCCATAGAGCTTCTTAACTGTCTATCAGCAGCAAAATTGGATGTTTGTTGAAGTAATGGCAATTTTTGTGGTTTGCAACAACAGTTACGATATAAGCAATAACATCCACCGATAAAACATACGAAAAATATTCCTCCAATTAAACAAAAAATCGAAATTATTAAAACAGAATCAAGTATATCATCCATTGACTTATTAATATGAAACCAAGTTTTTTAATTTAAAACGAAATATGTGAACGTATTAAAAGTAAAATAATGAAAATAATGTACAATTCCCGGATTTATGAAAGAATTAATAAAAAAATGGGTTGTAAAGTCATATAAACAAGAAAATATATTGAGATAAGATATAAGAAATAGAATACAGTAATTAAAATTTTCTTTATTATACTTGTGATTATATAGAAAAGTTATGTTTAAACAGAAGAAATTTTTGTTTGCATTCATGAAATAATTGTAGTGAAATCTGTTAAAAATGATTTAATAGGAATTGCATTGAAACGTCATGCAAAAAAAACATATTAATTTATAATTTTACGATTTCATTAACGAATTTACTTTCAAAAGGTTTTAATTCATGAAAATTACAATAAATTCTTACTGCTTTACATGAATCGATTAAATATAGCTTATTTGTACAGTATTGCTCAAATTTACATCTAATTCTCTGTGTTTCAGTTCAATGTACATCACTCGATCAGTCTGTACTCAGACTATGAATAAATTAATTTCAAAGTTTTCTTAATTGAAGATATATTAAACAGTTATTTACTTTAATATAATTAAAGAACAGTTGGATACTTGTTTTGCAATCGCTTACTCTATAGCCTTTTCCCTCCCAATACTAGTATACCAACCTTTGAATAAGTTCGATATTATTAGGGATTTAAAAATCGTTAGAAAAACTAATGCCAAATCGTTAATTAATCGTTAGAAATAAGTCCCAAAATCGTTAG
>JAQGAW010000376.1:0-31391 GCA_034698025.1 Phthiracarus crinitus
AGAGAGAGAGAGAGAGAGAGAGAGAGAGAGAGAGAGAGAGAGAGAGAGATCTATTTGAAAATCTGCATAAAATCTGCATTTAAATATATTCAATGAGCGTCAGTCCGTCGTATCATAGAAAAGAAAGAACAAAATAAAAGTCATTAAAGATTTTGTTTATATGTGGTAGCACTTTAACAGCACTTTAAATATATATGCAGCCCTTTACTCCACTTTACCTTTTATGATCGATTGGATAAGCGATTTTTATGGCCATTGATAATTATTACCGATTAATATGATGAATACCAGAACACGAGTTTTAGTTTGATTGCGATCAGTTTTCTCAAATATATTTTAGCATTTTAGTGGTATCTTATTTCATTTTAATAAAAAATAAGATTCATAGAAATAAAATCAACAAAAAATCTAGTCTCTACTGCTTTTAATAATCTAACATAAGATTTCTTTTTTTTATTTGTCTCTTTCCTGACGCAGAAAAAAGAGTTTGAAAAGAAAAAAGGAAAAGAATCAAATATCTATTTAGTCTGCATTTTCCTTATCAAAACGATTCATAAGAGCCATGAATAAAAATCCCACGTATGATAACACTTACAAGTCCGCATCGGGGAAAAAATATTAACCAGATAATGATTTTATTTTTATTTTATATAATTTTTGAACATTTAGATATTTAAAGGTCAATATTAACTTTATATCCTTGTATAATACTCTAATAAAAAATGGTTTAAACCATTAATAGAATTGAAAAGTACAAACCAAACAATTTGGAAGCTATCGTAATCTTTTAGTTTTTTCTCTAATCCGATCAAATTTCTAATCTATATGTGAAATTTTGTCGAAATGAGAGGTAAATATCTTATATACTCGTACAGTATATTTTAATTTAAAAATATGAATAATTTATAACTTATAGTTCTAATAATCTATAGTTCTTCATCAAAGATAGCTTTCAATTTAGATATAACTCTATGAATACGATAGAAAATATATTTATATTTAAATAAATATTATTTTTAATGCTTTAATGCAAAAACAAAAATTTAAATAAACCCAATGCTTTAAAAATGCTATAAATGCCAAAATTATCACTGTTTGGATTGTATAGCATTCTATTTGTATTGTATTAACTTTTTCGAAACCTATGTTTTCTATAACATTATTTAGAAATAAAATTACACGAGAATAGTTAACGATAGACTTAAAACAATTTAATGCCTAAAGTATAAAATGATACTGTATATGAAATAGTCTATTATCAATCTTAAAATCATAATTAACTAACCAATGTTTATAAACAGAAAAATTCTAAAATACAAATCATAGATAGTGTTTTGTTGATGAATTATCACTAAGGAAAGGATTTTTAAGACAAATCAAGTTTTTATGCTAAAAGATACCAACGTTTTAATTAAATATGAGTTCAAATCATTTTAAAATAAGCTAAATAAACAGTATTTGTTAAGTCTTATAAAGTATTATTTCGTTAGTTAGGTCCTATAAATAATACTTTGAAAATTTGAGGGAAAGTTTTAAATCCAGTCTGATTATGGAAAATAGATCTACAGTATATACTTAATTTGTGTTAGTAAAATGTAATATCTAAGATCTTTGTTCAGTTCAGTAAAGGGTAAACTCAGAGCTGGACATTTACTTTTTAGAAATTTTTAAATCCTTCATAATTTTATTGTAAGTGTTTTGTAACAAATGTTCAAAAATCTTTTCTTCGTTGCAATATATTGAAATTTCCTTAAGAAAATATTTTTCAATACTTTGTAATTCATTCCAATTTAAATTCTTTTAATTAAAAAATATATGGTCTTACAGTATTTGGTCAATTTTTCAGTATTATTTAAGGTCTTAAACATCCTTTCCTTAATTATAATTTATAATATTTATTAAATTATCCAAACCAAGTAAGCAAACCATTTTAGTTTCTTTGGCTTAGGTTTTTAATCTTTTAGGCTATTAAGGCAAATAAACATGAACGCTCGCATATTGAATATTCTCAAAATATAAATTTAATTTTAATTCCGATAGAAGCATGATATACAATATAATATATAATAATTAGAGATCCAAAATGATAGCATAAATGATCCTAAGATATAATTCAACTCGAATCTCATAAAAAGGAGTCGTTAACTCCATTTATAAATGCTATTTTTTGGAAATTTTTAATAATTTTTTCTATAATTGCTATTTTGCTAATTTAGTTGCCATTTTTTCATAATCTAAAAAATTATCGTTTAAATCTAATAAGATTTTTTGACCCCTTAGAAAATTTTTTAAAAATCTTATAAACCTTTGGAAAAAGGAAAAAAATTGGCATTTTTTACAAATTAATTTCAAGAGCTACTAATGTTTAATAAAATTTGAAAAATCGTCCGAAAATATTCTTTTAAAAAACTTTTAATTAGATTACAAAAAATGAATTGTAACGCAAACTGACTCGTGAGTCAATTTTTATAATTCGTAGTCAATATCTTACTTTTGCTGCGACAAAATGCTATATTTTGACAAAAAATATTAACTGAATATAAAAGCACATTTGCCCATAATTCTCTGTATTAACATTTTTTTTGAAATTAATCAAATTATAATTTTTGTATGCCATATCATTTTATTTGCAGTTATAAATACTGTAGTTATATACTAGAAAATTGCCCAAAATTTAAAAATCGTTTTTAAACTTTTTATATTCGTTTAATTTGTTTACTTTAATTTTAATAATATGGGACATATTGTGTCTTTAAACTTATTTTTAGTTGAATTTATTACAATTTTCAATTCCTCTGCACAAACTGTCTTTTTTTACAAAAAAGGCACTCATATTCACGAACATCAAACGTTAAGCTCGTAATCTGAATGCAAAACTTGGTTATAGTTTTTCTATTTTACTTGAATATTTTTACAAAATGTTTCCTAAGCTTGAAAAATAATTTCTATGTATACTTTAATTTCAAATTAAACGTTCAAATTTTGTTTACAATACAATTTAAATTCTTAATGTTTGTTTTTCTATATTAAAAACTTATAAGTTAAGCTCATAAATACTCTAACACTCGATGCTAAGACTGTGAGATATAAATTGAATTTATTGTAACTTATATTTGATATATGAAAGAATAAAAAATCGGTGTCGGTTTAAAACCATTTTTAAACAAATAAATTTTTAGGCTTTGATATTGCAAGCTCTTATCACACTCAAGTACTTCTCTAAATTTACTATATATACAATTTTTTAAAATATTAACATTTTAAATAATTTAATATTAATTAGTCAATTTTTAAAAATTATTTATTCTTTACAACCATTTCAAATCAATATTTTCTTAATTGCTAATAGTGTATATATAGTTAAATCGTCAAACACGCTAATAAATTAAAACTTGCCAATTAAATTCATCATAAAGTTTTTATATGTGTTTAATGACAAATAAAATGACTATTTATAACGCAGGAAAGTTTTAAATAAATAAGTCCAAAAATTAGTTCATTTAATGCATCAATTAAAGCACATATGTGTAAGTCATAAGACTTTTATGATTTGAATATTTTTATTTTAAGGTTAAATAATTAGCAATGCCGGAAAAATTTGCAGTATTTTTTGAAATTCAGTAATAAAGATAGTCTAGTCTAAGTAGTGTGTAAATAGTTTAGTAAAAATTAAACAATTGTTGTTATATAAATTTTTATGCGAATTTTCAATGTCATCACACAATAGATCAACAATTTACTATAAAATTTAAAATCAACATGTTTTTATGTAACGCCAACTATTTTTTGATTAAATAATTATACTATAAATATAGACATTAAATTTGGATAAAATACATCATCAAAACAATAAATGTTCTGCATTTGTTTTAACACATGAGGCCACTGTGTATGATAAAAATTTCAGAATAATATGAATTCGATTATTTACGTAATACTAAATTTAGATTTGTCAGACAAATTGAATTAATTTCCATGCATTTGATTATTAGAACTCTCAAGTTAAATAAGGCTTTTAAATTTAATTTTTTTAACATTTTTGGAAAATATAGAAACAATAAGCTACGTTTAAAAGGCTAATATTTAAAAAAATACACGGATTGCACACAGATTTTAGAATTTATTCGTCAAAATATCCTAAAATATTGTTAATTAATTATTCTGTTATATTTATTTAGTAAATGTGACAAATCCATAGCAAATTTGTTCATTTCGCTGACGAAAGTTATAGTGTTGACCGAAAGCTACAAAGAACTTTAAATTCAAAAAGTAAAATATTTATTTGATTGTTAAAATTTAGTTTATATCGTACTCCGAAAAAATAAGCTCATAACTGTATAAAAGAGATTGATATAAATAAAGTAACGCTCATATACTGCTCATTATAAAATATAATGCATATAACCCTTTAAAATGATTATTCAGAACTTTATATATGAAATGAAGTTGAAAAGATGGTGAAACATAAGATATCTTTGAATTTCAAAAAATTTTCTCAAGAAAATAAAAATATATTTATTGGAAGATTAAATGTGAAAAATATTATATTTAAATTAATATAAAAATTATAGTTAGATGTGCAAAATAATTCCTTACAACTATGATATAACATAAGATTTTGCAAATAGTTATTAACTGTTATTTTACTTACAAAATCTAGTCATTTAATTTCTATTTGGTATTTTCAATAGAAGTGCGCTTAAAATTATTATTTTTCCAGAGAATAATTTTATATGTACAGGTATTTCATAAAATTCATTATACTTATTTAAATATTTTACTATATAATAGCCTTCATTAAAGTGTTATACTGTATTAATAGGATTTACTTGTTTAATATTTTAAAAAAGGATCCCAATAAATCTTAATTTGCTGACAATTTATCAGTTTATAACTAAGTTTTCGACAATTTAATTTTAAACAATATGATGTGGTTAAACTTAGGTTTGGTTGTTGAGTTTTGAAAACTATACCTTAAAAAGATTAATGAATATAAAAATTACATATATTACCGGTACAAGAAGTTAACATTAGTTATACTGACGACTCATTAATATAATAATAATATTATCACCTGTTTTGAATTTATTTTTTAATGATTTTCATCTATTTGCGAGTTATATATAATACGTGTTTTTGTATTTTGTGTGTCTAGACTCTGAGTACTTTACAAATTTTTCACTTTTCAGATAAATTTTCATTTTTTTTTCTATTTTCTACGATAGTTTGGTGTGAAAACAACTTAAATCCTGACAAGACAAGGAACAAACATTTCCTCTAGAAATGTTTTTTTAAATTCTAGTGTCTGGGTTTGAGCCGTCAGCCATAGGCATTTTTAATCTTGTTTCGGTTCGATTCACATTTTTAAACCGACAAAACAAATATGCATATGTAAAGTTGACGCTACAAGTAAATATCGACAATATTGTCTTCTAGAATAGGGATTAGAAACATTAATTTTTTGAATAGAAAATAAAATAAAATATATCCAATCAAATTCAAGTGAACTATATTAAATCTGACTAATTATTTGTTTAAAATTCAAACATTTTTGCAAATAAAGATTCATTTTAATAAGTAAATAACGTGTAAAATAACATATAATAAACGTACTTTATTTGAAAATAATTTGTCGGTTGATTTTAGCAAAACAATATATACAGTATTGACAAAAATTAAAAATATCTCTTTTAAAAAATAGCAATTTTTTATAGTTTCAATATTTTTCAAAATAGCAATCTTCCAATTTTTTTAGTTTTCTGAAAATATACAATTTTTACTGTAAAAGTAATTTTATAATATATAAGCATAATTTATATTTTTAAAGCAATGTCTTCAAAAACATAAATGATTTTTGGGTTATTAAGTGTGAAAAATAAACTTTTAAGCTTAATTCTAACTACTGTTTAATCGAACGAGATTTAACAGTAAAATCAAACTTTGAAAACAAATTAAAGTGCAAACTATTCTAATGATATGAATAGTCTAACGATAGTGCCGTAAATAGTGAGAGTATACCCCGTAATGTAATTGTAATGCAAATGTACTGTAATATGATAGCAGATACGACAAACATCTGATATACCTCATGTTAATATCCTTACGAATGGCGCCAAAAAACAGGAATTATACTCATGTCACGCTTTAAAGCATTTGACATCCTTTATATCAATTATGAAAAATAAATAAACGAGAGTTGTTGTGAAAGGAAAAATTGATTGTTAAAGAATACATAGGATTCTAAGCAAAAAACTTATTAATATTAAAAGCTAAAATTTTCGATCAAACGACAAATTAAATTTTTTATTACGGATGTGGTCATAATTATTTTTTTAATGCATGTAATTATTTTTAGTAATATAAATTTAAAAGCCTAAAGCAAAATATTAAAATGAACTCAATTCTAAATGAACTCATTCTAATGAACTCTAATATTAACCAGTAATAGTAATTTAAAATTTCAATAAATAAGATTATTTTATTTGTTTTTTGTTTAACCAAATATAATTAATTTAGTTTATTCAATTAAAAAATAATTAATAATTTTTGTACTTAAAAATAAATATTTTTTATAGCTTTGAACTATTTAGCGAAATACTAAATAATTGCGCAAATTTGTAAAAAGCTTAGAATGACTCAATTCGTGTGACACTAAACTGCGTTACGGTAGCAATTTAGCATAAGCTTAATGTTTGAGGATATATCGAATTCGGGCATTACATAAGAGATAACGCTAGGGTTCAACTTACGCACAAAAATTATTTAAATCTGACAAAAACAACAAAAAGCGTTCGCACCTTAAGATAGCGGTTACGCCCAAAAAGGGGATGCTTTCAAGATTCTTTGATCATATCACAAGTGCTATGAATATTTTCTAATTATACTAAATTATGATAAACACAAAATCATACAATAAACTTACTTGTATTATAAGGAATACTGTATTAACGCGTTCGCCGCTCATACACGTATATCAATTAATTATTTAAGTTTATAAATTAAAAATAGAGCTTTGAGTAAAATTTTGGTGATATAATTAATAGTTAACAAAATAAAGAATGAAAGTCTTTAAGCAGAAATAATAATAATACAAAAAGAAAATTATCCAATGTTTTCAAATGCTAAAAACGTTGCAACGAAAGTTAGGAAAAAATAGAAGAAAAAACGTTCATAAGGTTTTTGTCTCATCATTTAAAAGACTATATTCATGAGATCTTTATTACTGTTGTATATAACAATAAAGAAGAAAAAATATACGAATCCCGACACAAAATAGACAGTAATTAAACCAGTTAGTTCATTACACTAAGAACTCGCCCATAATTATTGGATAGTATTCACGATGTGCGGAAAATAATCAAAGCAAATGATATCCTCGAGGGCGCTAAAGTGGCCCAACATAAATCAACATAATTAACTTAATACCCTTTAAGAGCTCTTAAGTAAATAACAACTTAAATTTCTTAGTAAGTAAATATCACTGCTTCCCAAATTTTTCTTAGTTTTTTCACATTTGTTTATTTTTTGTTTGTGTGCTTTGCTCTGCTAAAAGATATCTTTAGTATGAGAAGGCTTGATACGCAAAAAAATATTTATGAAGACATTTTAGATATAAGTAAAGTGGATTCTATAATAGAAATATCTTCAAATATTTGCCATATTATTTGATTTTTTCCCTTTGCTTTTTTATTGCGTTAAAATTATTGATTTTCTTTGGAGAAAAAAATAAAATCACAGCAATTATTTTAATTAATGCCTTCTATAGATATCTTTTAGTAAAATAAAAAAATATTTTTGCTAAAAGTATTTTTATTCTTATTTTTTTGAAAAATATGTTTTTTTAATTATATTGCAGGGCTAGTGTGCAAACGTCGTAACATTTAAAAAAGAGGAAGTTTTCAAAACGTCAATTTTTTAAAAAATCCTCATTAAATTTTAATTAATAGAGACAGCGAATTCAGGAAAATATTTAAGTCTTTTAGTAACACAACTTTAGTAAAAATAAATAATAAATATTTACAAAACTTTGCAGTAAATAAAGTTAAGTTAAAACATGCACCAAACGATTAATGAAATGTTTTTAATAAAATCTCGATTCGTATCATAGTTTTATTACTTATGTTAGATTTATAAAACTTATTTTGAGTATTTTACTGAGTCAACCAAATTTAAGTTCAAGTTATATATTTAATGAGTATTTTTACGATTTAAATGAGTAAAACATATTCAAATCATTTTGTTGAAGACTTATTCTTAGCCCTATTAAAATTGTTTCTCACATTAGAAAACTTATATCACTATAATAATTCGATAAATTAAGTTTAATTGTTAAACATAAGATTTTAAATTTTCAGTTAAAACTCTCAAAATCAATTTAGTCTAAAGCTTTATACCACGTAATTCTTCGGACATTATAACGTGTAATAATTAAATGAGGACATAACAATCATAGGAAACTCCCGAAGTTTCAAAAAATTATCTTCAATTTTAAATAAATCGGCTTTGACTTGTAAAACATAAATCTCTTCAATGTGTTTAAACAATTTCAAATTCGTTCAAAATTAGATTTCCCGGACACTCTCTATTTTTAAATTTAACTAAATAAAACAAATTTAATAGGAATCCGATTATAACGTTGATAATACGATGAATAATGATAATCTTATAAAAATTAAGTTAAACTTTAAAAATTAAAATGATTTGCTGCACTCTTTCTTTTAGTAAAACAGAATTGGCTAACATTTACCAGATTTGAAACTTAAAATGTGTTTGAAATAGCTGTTTGTGCATCAGACCACCCGATTTTTAAATGCTTAATTATCATTATTACATTCTTGTTTTCATTATTTTCTAATATATTAAAAATAGCTAATTATTCTTTATTTTCACTAAAAATTAGTTTATTATAAATCTTATATTACAATCACTCAAAATTTTGATAAATATAAAATTTATTGAATATAATTACTAAAATATTAAAAGTTGAGACTTTTGTTATGAATTTTATTTGTGGTTACACTATATTATAATCAAAATATAGTTTCCATAACTGGGATGTCAGTAAATATTGAATTCCATATTTTAAAAGTTGTAAAGTCTTGCAGATAAAATTTTATATATTTTTAATGAAAAAATTTATATAATGAATAAATAAAATAAAGTACACATCAATAACTAATAACGCCAATAAAATTGAGTTTCGTTAAGATTAATGATCAAAAATGATTTAAAATATCAAAATATATCGTAGTTTTGAATTACGCATTGCGCTAAAGTAATCTATTATATTGATTTATAATTGGAAGCGAAACGCCATTATATAACTGTTACGTGATATAATGGCTTATACAGTATATTACGAACGAACAAACAATTTACTTTTATTTGAACAATTGACAGAACAGATTAATCTTATCTAATTTATTTAGCCGTACGAAAAGATTTTCAATGCTTGATAATTTAAATCCACTTTTTCTTCCTGTATTTCATTTAAACTGCACATGAAATACAGACTAAATAATAATGTCTTATTAATTAAAAGAGTGAAATGTTGTTTTATATTTACGCGTTTAGAACTATTTACATTTAAATTACTTCAATTTTACACCTAACCTAACAATTTGTGTGTTAATTTTTTCCGCGAATTTCACATATTAATAAAAATTATCAATATTTATCGCAAATGAAAGATAAAATATAAGGCATTTCAGAGTGTTTTATTTGAAAGTACATTTTATAAGGTATTTAATTAGAAAGACTTCTAACAAGACATAATCAAGAAAAATGTCAAAACCCACGAGCGATCTAAACATAAAAGTGAGTTACAAGCAAATTTAATTATCTAGAAAAATCGTATATTAAAAAATTATTAAAAAGAAGCAAAAAAATTAATTAACACTAGTTTTTGATTTTCTCAGATATAAGATTAAAAAATTACTCAAATCAATAAATTTTGTCGATAAATAGTGTTACAAACATCGCTAAAAAGTCTTACTTGAGCCATCATAAAGAAAATAATTTTTGATAAACAATAGCATGTCAGTCCACATCTTCTTTTTTTGTTTTTAATTTTTCATTCACACAAACAAATACACATTTTAAGAATTGAACAAAAAAAATCTGCAATTTAAACAACAAACAAAAAACAAATGTAACAAACAATTGACAATAAGTTTAGTTCTTGTTTTTTCTTAATTGCTATACGTTTGCTAATTAATTCTAGGCATAAATATATTCGAATATTGACTCAGTTAAGTTTGAAAAACAATTATAATTGAATGCATCGATAGTTTAAGTGTGTAAACGTGATAATATCTCTTTATGGAGCTGTCAGAAAAAAACAATAAATAAAACTTCGTACATATTGTGGCATTAGAGTCAACTGAATACTCGAAAATAAAAGCTTAAGCTTAAAACTCAAACACGTAAACAAAATATTTTTTAAAATTTCTGAATATTACTTCAATGTTATTGTTTAATGTTAACTTACTGACTGAATACAGACAATGCATTTTTTAGTTTTTATTAGGCACAGTATAATGGCATTAACCGTACAAATAGCATGCATTGGTTTTGAGTATATTTCAAGATTCAAGTTTATAAACAAGTAAAAGTACAGATGAATAAACAATTTGTATTAAATCCATGTTTGTAAACATGATGACAAAACCAGAACCTTTTAAATCAATGGGTTTTCAAAGGACTTAACTAACGTTATTCGTATTCTAGTCATAAAAATTAGTAAAGAATAAAAATAAGCACTCATTTCGATCGAGCAGTTATTTGTAACCGATTTGTAAAGCGTTCACACCACTAGTTTGAATTTTAAAAAACGAAATGTAATCGAAGCTATAATTTATGAAACAAACTTTAGATTTAGAATACTCTAGTCTTAATAATTCACGACTAGTGTAGTTAATATTTCTCATACTGTAAGAGTAGCTGAAGTTGAACATAATAAAGGTAATTAAACCTATGAAAAATCTAAATAATATATAGCGCTAAAAATGGTTTGGTTTATTAAATATTATATTTAATTGCTAATATTAGACTCACGACTCAACACTGGTACTCATGCATACATTTATACTTTAAACTACAATAAGCTTATCGCATATGTTTGCACTCTTTATGACCGATGAATAGAAGATAAAATACTATTTAAGATAACATTTTTGCGAATTAAAATCAAAACAATCAAATTTATTTAGAGCTAATTAGACATTTTAAAATAAAAGGTGTTTTATTGTTTAAATTTTTGGCGCAAAATAAAAATTTAATCACAAATATCAAAACTTTTTGTTAAATGAAAATAAATGACTTTAAAATTATAATTATATCATTTGTCTATTAGTATATTATATAAAAACTTTTAGACAAACTGCTTAGTATTTATTAAATAAAAAATTAATTGAAAGGCTTTCGTGAATGAAACGACTGTGTGATGTTAACTGTTATGGGAAAGTTTTATAATGAATGTGAAAATCAGTTGACGATAATTGTGAGCGAAGAATGTTTTCTAATGGACTTAAATCTGTGTAACTTAGGGTTCGTGTCAAGTCTTATGATTTAAAACCTTCTGTCACAATATTCATGTTATTAAGAGATAGATTTATTTAATTTAGATTGAGATTAAGCGATAATGCTTAAGGTATTATTGCATTGATTATAACGTGCAATCGCTGGCGAAAACCACTACTGATTTCAGTCGCAGATTATTTCCAACAGCGAACATGCTATCATCCAAACAAACTACTGATAATATCTAGCAGTTTCTGTTTCAATTTACAAATAAATGAGATTTGGTTATATTATTATTGCATCACACTTTTGGTAAACACTCTTCAAAATGTTTTCAAGATTCGAAAATAATAAAAATTTTATGAAACTATTTCTCCGTGTCATCCAATACTACGTGAAGTAAACGCAAAAATACTTCTATTTTCAAAATTCTAACGCTTATCTCATTCACATCTATACTCACAGGATATGAGGCTTTTTTACATTTTCTAATTATTTATGTAGAAATTAATTATAAATATGCGATGATTTGCATCTGCATTCATACGTATACTCTCTGTACGTTTACTTAATAACAAATTAGGCTATACTAACAATATTATTAAATTTATTATTCAATAAACGGATTAAATCTAATTATCAGACACACAGTACATCATGGGTTTGCGCATTAATACAGTACAGTATATTACTGTAAGATAGATCTATATATATAGTGTACAACTGAAGCCAATTTTTCGTCGCTTAAATCGCATTCAGTGAGTAAAACAAGTAAACCGAAACACATATAAAATCGAAAAGTTCTACTCTAGAAATTAAGATTTAGGATGAGATGTTTAATTTCTATAAAAAAGAAAATTGTTTTGCAAACTTCAAAGAAAAATTTGAAGCAAAATTTCATTTAGCCTTGAATTTTTTATAGTCTAATATGTCAAATATTAAGTGAGGCCAAACCAGTTTAGAAGAAGTCAACTCAATTATTGTCACAGGTTCATATCAGCCATATTTTATTCTATAATAACTGTAATAAACACAAATTTAACATAACACAAAACACTCAATATAAACAAAAAAAGTAACTTTCAAAGTTTTATCTAAACTGTGGATCGGCTATGCATCTATGATTACCTCAAGTTTTATAGTAGGCATGTGTACCTATCTATATATATATTAATTTGCCTTTATGTGAACTTCATAATGAATTTTAATCGTCGTCAGAATGAACAACAAAACGTGTTTTTTAAAACTTCTTTCTGCAGCTCAAACTAAATATTTACGCGTATTTTATTTTAACAGTGAATACAAATAAAAACTCTATTCGATTGTTATGAAGTAAAATTTTAGGCGTAAAATGTTATCAAAAGTAGAGCATTCACTCACATTCGCAATTAAATACAGACTAAAAAATTTCTATAATAAAATAGGATTTCAAAAAATCAAAAGTATTGCTATAAACTTAAAAACTTGGTTCTCTAAGGGTTTTAATAGATTTATTAAATTAAAACTGTCACAAAAAAGATAAGTTTCTATACATATCTTTGACATATCTATCTTGTAGTATTAATGACAAGTTATTACTGTTATTGAGATTCTTAAGCAAATTTCAGATATCATAAAACATTTTTTAATATCATAAATGTATGTAAGCTATAGCTTATTAAAGCGAGTTAGACTTAGTAATTAATGTATCAAATCTTCCCGCAAAATGATAAATACATTTCTGAATTTACAATTAAATACATTTTCATTTTTCTATCTATCGCTGTCTATAGTATTAAACCGGAGACTTTTCTACATTAAGATAACAACACTCTTTTACCAGTTTATTATTATTCTCTGCATCTTTTTCTCTCATTCTTATCTATACATTTCTAAATCATAAATAACTCCAAAAAATTATAGAAAAATTATGAGCAAAAAATTCCATATTCATAATCATCATTTGCCATACTATTTATTGTCAAAATCAATTTAGACAAACTTATGTAAATCATTAAAGTCAGTCAATCAGTCAAAAGTGATAGTAATTAGTTTTTGCTTTTAAGATAATTAATAGGTTTTCGTCTACACTATATGTCACAGTCATTGTAATCCTACGTAAATGACATAAATAGCGCAAACACTAAATGGTTAATTTTTTTATTTCAAAAAATTTATTCGATAATGAGTTTAGGCATATGAGAAAATTTATTATTCTCTTTTTTGCTGTTTCTATCAAAGAGAGCCTCCGAAACTAAAAATATTTGATTGCCGTCTATATGTGTTGATTAAAATGCGAGACCAGTGTTGAACCAGTAGCTTATTATACAAACACATTAAAATCTAAACCCACAGACCGTAGAGTAATACACATGAAGGCTTTAAGCAGAAGAGAGAAAAAAGAGAGAATAGGAGAACGTTTAAACACACACAGAGAGAACGAGAATACCTGCGACGAAACTCTTAAGTAGAGAAGAGAGCGAAAACGACAAGATAAATATCAATTATTATATTAATTTTTTCTTTATGAATATAGTATATCACTGTGACGTCCCATGGAGTGCTAACGTAATATAATTGTGTTAAACTAATACAGTGTTTTATTGAAAAAGTTTCAATGAAAAACACTTTAAAATGAATCAGTTTTTAAATGAAATAATTGAAACATTCATAGTAAAAAGGATTGTTAATTAAAAGCATAGTATTGGCACTAAACTGGTATCGCGTTATCGATTCGAGTATTCAATGTCTTTAATGGTTAAGCGATGATTTATTTGCGTAATTATATCTAATCTTCTAAAGATCGCTAGAATTATTGGACACTAATCAAAATAAATTATTCGAACAATTCTCACACGATTTATATATTCCCTCTAAATTATGTACAGATTTGTTTTCATTATAATAAAACCAAGAAAAAAAGCAAAATTACATAATTTAAATTTGTAATTTTAAATAAAATAGTATTCGCATATCAGAATGAATTTTAGTAATTCTTAAAAAATAAATTACTGCATATAAATATTTTTTGAAACAAATCCAGGAATGGAAAAATTTCTATGAAAAAATCTTTAAAATTCGTAGTTTTTTTGGAAAATGCTCTCAAAAAATTTTTTGTTAGACATTTTTTTGTTTAATAGTTTTTCCATTAAATTAATTTCGGTCACCGATTAAATTTTAATAAAATTTGTGGTCACATCCAGAAAAAAAATTCATAACAAATAATAAAAATGATACGAAATTAAGTGAAAAACATTTAAAATGCGCTAAATTTTTAACAAATAATAATTGTTTGGACATAGAAATTCAAACTAGAAATTAAGTATTAATTTGGGTTTATTTTTTAGTTGAGTTTTGAAATAAGATAACAATTATTGTAATTATATTGTAATGATAGCGTAAATATGAATATTAAAATTGTACGATACCTTGTGATTGACCAATAAATCTCGCATTCACTGGAGAAAAATAATGAATGCGAACTTAAGTTAATTTAAGTAAACAAACAAAACTTAAACTCAAATTGTGAGCGATATATATGTATATGTATTTAACATTATTTGAGAGTTTGAGTATTATTTTGGTTCAATTATACACACAATTATTTACACATTAATTCAAATGAATTGAAAATTGTCACAAATCATCAATTAGTTGAGCATTGATTACGCATAAATTACGTATATGTGGATATGTTGTGCTGTTGTGGATGATTGGTGTGGCGTTTGTTCTATTGTTGCCACTGTTTGTGGGACAGCGATAGCGACAGTGACAGTGACAGTGACGGCTCCAACCACGGCATGGACAGCAATGGCAACAGTGATGGCAACAGCGATGGCAACAGCGATGGCAACGGGAACGGCAACAGCGACGACGACGACAACTCGAACGGCAACCACAACCACATCACATCACATCACAGATTGAAGGTGAGAACGCCATTAGTTGTGGCGCACATATATTAAAAAGCAATGCCTCATAAATTGATTTTTGTTGCGTTACTTCCAGCCCCTATTCATGGATTGGTCGACTCGCCAGCAATCCATATGAAACATCGGTGCGAGCATTCAATTAATGCTGGTTAAGCGCTGCCTAACAGCGATGGCAAGCTATGCCTACAAGCAATCGCACGCATCCATACCTGCCAACACTACAGTGCATTGCATTCCCATTTCAATGTGTCTAATACTGACAAACAATCAAAACCGCATTCAAAGCCATTCGTAAGATTTCGGCGCGTTTTTAAACTTATATGCTGTATATATAAGCGCATGTGTCAACTGTTAACTGTGGCATGTTTTCTCCATTTGACAAATTGATGATCGAAACAATGCAAACAATCACTGACTCAACGTAAACACTTAAACACGTAACAATCGAGTTAACAATTGTTACGTTTTTATTCAGTTTCAGTTTCAAATCCAGTTTTCTATACATTTATATTATCGATATTTTGATTTGTTTTCATGGAATTGTTTCCAAAACAAAGTACTATAACTCTGACTCAGTTTCCCGATTCAAAGTAAAACTAACTCTCGCCAGAGTCTCAACTATTTTTTAAAGTTTTAATGCTTATACTGTAATAGATAGAGAGGTAGATAGAGAAGGGTCTGTTTTGATGGTCTTAAAGTGCTTCTTGATATAAATTAGTACGAAAAGTTAAAGCGATGCTTTATACGCAAAATGAACACTTGTTTGTGAGCGCAAGCATTGCTGACGAAAATGAATTTAGTGGAGTTGAAGCTTCAAACTTAAATGCATGTGGCGTCTTGTGGCTAATGGAGCCGCCGATTAATGTCCGCGATAAGAGCTACAGTGCCATAGAAGAAGGAGACCTTCGCGATGAGGCGAACGTTTCGTAGTTTTTCAAGCCATTAAAAATAAAAGAAATGCTTAAAACAACTAACGCTTAATGACTTTTTAAATTAAACCTAAATAGAAAAAAAGGTAAAACTGCGACACAACGTTTTACAGAGAAAAAACTCTTATTTTCTATTTATTAGTTTTAATTATTGTTTTAAATACACATTTTTATTAAAATTGGTTTCATAAACATTTTAAAAATTCGTTATTACACTAATAAAACTCAAAAAATAATCGATATATAAAAATTTTTTATGTGCTTAAAAAATGCCTTAAAAAGTTATTATTACTGTATTACAATATTAACAAAATATATTTAGTGGTGAGCTTGACCTCAAATTAGATTTAAATTAACTATGAGCTCCTCTTTTATTCTCTAATCATTTAAGGGTTTAATTTGAACTTTTTTCATAAATTTTTCTTCACTGTTTTAAAAATTCATCGGTGTTTATGCGACAATTTGGAAACAGCGCAATCATTAATGGAATCGTTTAATACTAATTTATTTATACAGTAAGTCTGTATTTATTAAAATATTTAATGCAAAGTTTTATCGATCACTAATTATACTATTGGGTTAAACGACTACTTGTGACAGAAAAATAATAAAATAAAATTATACATATTTAGCGCATTTTGCTTTACATATCGCCCTTAATCGAGAAAAAACTCTAAGTCATCAAAATTTAATTTATTGTTATCTATTTTACATTTTCATATCTTGATATTTAAATAACTAAACAGGAAAAGCTTTAATTGCTTTAATGTAGAAATAAATCATAAATTGCTGTCAATAAGTTAAGGCATTTTTTAATATATAATCTCAACATATATAACTTATTTAACTTTATATATTTTTTAAATAAATCTATATTTATATATATACTTTAAAAGCATTTTTAATTTTTTAATGTTTAAAATTATAATGACTAAAACTTTTTTTTAAAAAAACGTAAATATACACCCAATAATAAAAGAAAAAAGTATTAACAAATGAATAAATCATTGGAAAACAAAATCAAACGAGCGAAACAAATAGGGATACTAAAGGCGAATAAGCATAATAAACCAAAGAGAAAAACAAACAAGAAAACTATAGAAAGAAGTGAAATGTAGTCTATGTTAAAATGTTAAATTATTTATTGCTTAATTTGAATGCGAATGCGTCTATAGATTTGGTAGAATTGGCACAATTGGCACACAATGCACGCAGCAATTATAAACAATACTTCATTTGGTATTTTATTTTGTTTGTTGCCGTTGTGTTTGCTTTGGTATTCAAAATTATTACAGTATCTTTGGCTAAAATCTTCATCTTTGGCACGCAATCACTTTATTTTTGTTTCGAGCAAATCAAAAAAGAAAATTTAATGACTTAATGTGGCACTAAATCATGTCCAGCAAAATTATGACTTCCTTTTTATATATTGTATCGAATAGACTGTATATAAAAACCCGATAATGTTTTTGTATGTTTAGGAAAATAGAAAATAAGAGCTCGTTTATATCACGAATTTGTGGCCAACACATAGTGTCAAGTAGTGGTGGTTGTATTATGATCATTAGCCGAATTTTCAGCCAAATGCATGGATTCGACGTTCTGGTGAACGTTAGCATACATTTTGGCGACAGCGACAGCATTGCTATTTGGCTCATGTATTACACTGGGATGCAGCGATTGTGAGCCTGAATGGTGTCCTATACTGACGCCAGATATACCGCTCACTGCATGGTTCATATTGACTGAATTCATAGATTGAGCACTGCTCGTGTATGGACTGTTTGTGGTGTATTGGAACCCATCGAGTGGCATCAATCCATGCAAATGACGCGTCAATGCAGCACTCGATGGCGTTATTGGCGATGATATCTGTCTCGACGGACTTGAGTCTTGTCCCGAACCAATATCATGCTCGGGATTCCTCGATGGTTGAGCTGAATATAACATTGCGTTACCGCTCGTACCTATCATTGGCTTTTCTAATAAAGATAAGATTTAACTTTTAGTCGTGTCTTTTAAACACTAAAAACTTTATCAATCCTTCAATTTGTAGCGATAATTGTGACGTTTAAGAGTTAAGATAAAACAAATAACCGATAAATCGTTATCGTATTGTTAGCTCTGAAGGAAGGATATCATATCTGAATTAGAATTTTAATAACATATTTGTGGCGATAAAGACAACAGAAAAATATTTAGGTTTTCATCAGACAAAACACAGACATAGACACACAAACGCATATAATAAATATTTAAAAACAATTAATTTATACTTTGTTGCGCCTTATTGACCAAAGTTGGCGATTCTTGAGGTTGTGTGGCAGCTTTCGGTTTTCGTTTTCGTGTCTGAATTCCTTCCTTCTTCATAGCCAGTGGACGATTAACCTGTCATTTGGAAATGAAACAAAAAGAAAGGATAGTGATATCAGTGAAAGATAATTATTTGCCAAAAATATACTGCAATTAATGGGAAACAAAATATATTGACGTCGATCACGATCACAAGAATTTCAAGGATAAACTTTGCAGTTCAAACATTTATTGAATTTACCAATGAGTAAGTGATTGATTAAGAAAGAGGGCGAAGAGAGAGAGAGAGAGAGAGAGAGAGAGAGAGAGAGAGAGAGGTGAAAGAGAGAAAGGGAAAGAGAGAGATGACTTATCAAATGATCTTTGGAGCCAATATAGCGTATCCTCTGGTAGAGAGAGTACAGAGAGTAAACACACTGCCCATATAAGTCTTTAGATATGGTATATGATATGGAAAATATGAGACTCGTCAGTGTCATAGAGTGATAGTGACACTCACCCCATGCAACTTAAAGTAAAGGCCGCAAGCGTTGCAAACAGGTTCTCCCTGATTATTTCTTCTCCATAATGTAGTAGTGGATGTGTGACAGTTTGAGCACGTAAGTCCAGCGCGTCTATTATTTGGCATTTTTTTATGCGGTCTAATCGGAGGCCTATGCATGCCATTCATTTTGGAATACAAACCACAAGCGTTGCACAGGTAGTGTCCCGTACCGTCTCTTCTCCATAGGGGTGTAGATATTGCACCGCAGTTTACGCACTCTCGAGCCTCACCTGCGAAAAAATCTGCGCCTAAAAACGAAAAATTAAAAGAAAAGTAAGAAAAGAAAAGCGTGTTAGAAATGTGTAAATCTGTTGGTGTTAGTAAAGCATATAATATATCATTAAACCTAATTGATGAGCTGTAAGACTGACAGTTCCCGGATTGCGATCTGGGCTCATACGTCTATGATCTCCTACTGAGACGGCATAATTAGCACTTGTAGGGCTATCGTAAATTGCTGTTGTGGCCCAATCTGAACGTAAATAATGTGATCCCGCAGAACCTGACGCTCCAAATGGGTTCGAGTTGAAACCGTTGGCGCGTGCCGTCACTCCTGACGACAGCTCTCCATGACTGCCGTTACCGCTGTTCGAGTCTCCAACTGCTGTCAGCTGTTGCAGAGATGATGGGGATATTGTGCCTATCGATACATATCAATACATATCCATTCCTATTAATTACAATTAATCATTTCATACATACCTGGAATATTATATGCCGACATCGATGCATGAGCTAACCCTTCAGTTGTCCAAAGTTGATGAGCCGATGTTGGACTCGGAGATTGATTATTGTGATGATGATGATGGTGTTGACCGCTTGATGACTGACCACTCAAATGCACTCCTGAGACCTGATTGCATAACAAGTTAATTGAATCATAGATTGATTGCATATTTCAAAATTCAAATAATTAAATGGGTTATATTAAAAACCATCAAATTTATAGAAAAAGTTCACTTGAATTATAGAAAGATTGAAATACAAAGGTTCAACTAATTCTAATGCTTTGACTAAAATTTCTATTAGTTGTGATTAAATATTGTTATTCTAGACAAATATTTGTTTGATGACTATCGAAGCAAAACTAATGTGGCATAACTGGCATAACTTATAAGTTATAACTTACGTGATGTGTTTGCTGAGGCGCAGCATAATGAACAACTGTTTGCGAGTGATGTCCAGGCATTAAACCGCTGGAATGACCGTTATTGCCATATATTGAACTGTGTATAGCGTCATAATTTGAACTTGAGTTTAGATGAGCTGACTTCGGACTCAGTGACGGTCCAGAGTGGTATTCGGCCGCAGAATTTGAGCCTCTATGCGCTGTATGATAGTTCTGTGGTGCTGTCACGTAACTGAGAGATGGGCTTAAGGACACGCCACTGCCTAATGTACTGCCACCGTATGAAGAAGATGCTGATGAGGGCGAACCATAGTGATGACCAAGTACTGCACCGGTATTACCACCAGAATGCAAACTAAGAGTCCGTTAAATACAATCAAATTCAATTCAAAATCTAGTTATGAATATATCTCCCTATACTGTTCAGTAGTTTACAGTACAGTCAATGCAAACATACAACTGTTTTAATCAGTTTAATGATATTAAAATACTGATTAAATAAGAGTAAATAATAATTAACAAAATATAAGATTTAATTTTGATGTTAATATTATTATTAAACAATATCTTATTAATATCGTAATTAAGTATTATCTAATTGATATGTATTAAGTAAAGTTATGGTAAGAATTATAGTAAACGGCAGCCGATAACAGATAGTGAAGACGTGTAAAAAAGTTTTTATTATCTCATCTACTATTATAGGTTTGCGCAGCCATTTAGCCATTTATTGCATTATCATATCGCTATTCTGAGCGAAACTTACGCCCAAAATATATATTCATATCTATATCTATATACATATCAGTATAGGCACTACTTATTGCAATCTCGCATAGATATGAATTTAGATATATCTTTGTATACCACAACAGCACAGACTTATAGGTACACTTATGATGCTTTGATGCTTACCTGCTTTGATGATGTGGATGACCGGAATGGTAATTGGCGTATAAGTGAGAATGCAAAGCATCATTTCCAGAATGGTTTAATACTACCTTATCGTCAATAGTCGTGTGTTCGATCGATGCCTGAGCCAACTCGTGTACCGGCGGTGAAGAGCCCTGACCTGAATGGTCCATCATATTAGCCGATGACGACGACGAATGACTGGGACTGTGATGCTCTTTCTTCATGTGATGGTCGATATTCGTCGCATGCGGTGCTTCTGTAATAACGTGTACGTGTGTGTGCGCATCCATTATCGACTGATTATGTCCATTGTCTTCGTTTCCGTGATGTGACATATGCTGATCATTTAATGGCGATTTACTGTGATGATGATTGTGACCATTATTCGTGTGTCCGTCACCACCAGATTGAGAAGAACCAGCTATCGCTGCTGACACTAACTCTTGTGGCTGATTATCTTCATCGCCATTCGTGTCTGTTTGCTCCAAACTGGCGATGCGTTCCATTTGATGGATAATTTTTCACTGATTAACGATAATAATGATAAAATGTAGAAATAATCTAAAATTCGAGAAAAAAAGTTAAAATCAATTAAAAGTAAATATGATATAACATGAATAGGAATGTGTTGTAAAAGATTAGGCTGTAATCAACTATTACGATAAACTTATTAACAGAGAGTGAAAGAGAGAGCGAGAGAGAGAGCGAGAGAGAGAAGGGAGGAAACCTTAGATACAATCAAATATTTATTATGGAGTATTAAGATAACAATTACTTTAAAAACAAGTTTAAGTTGAAAATCTTTTAAACAGTCAATTAAGTCCCAGAACGCAGCGAATATAGTTTGGTTTGCAGTCAAAATTAGTCAGATTTATAAAATAAATTGGAGACAAGAGAGTATTTCTTAAGAAAAAAGTATAATGTTATTAAAACTGAAATGTATGACTACAGTTGATAAGGGACTGGTGGTGAGGTTCAGTATTGAGGCATTTCAATGACTTTATTGGTTTTATAAATTTAGAGCGAACTAACATATAGAGGTATACATCAAATTGAGAGGCGATGATGCATATACGCATATACATTGTTTAAGGCATACTATTTAGTTATAGTTATAATATGGCTTATGTCCAAAATGAATTTCCAGCACAAATCAGAGATTGTATCCATGGATGTAAGCAAACAAAGACACTAAAAGCAGATTACAGTAAAAAGAACAAAGTCCATCAACACATTTTGCAAGCAATTCTTTCCCAAAAACTAACTGTAAGCGAATAACCAATGAAATTATATCAATGTTTCTTTACATTTTGCTTCTCTCTAAATGTTAACCTTGTGGTGAGAGTTGATAATAATTAAACATATGGCTAACAAACTGTCGAGTTATTTTCAATGCAACGCTTTTATCTCAATTTTTATTAATTTTCAAAAAAAAATATTTATAAAATATTTTTTCGTCAAAGAAATTCGTCTTGAAATTTTTTCATAAAGTTTTTGGGATTTAAGGCGATATGAATCGGAAAATGTCGATAAAATTTTAAAATACTAACTTTGTTTAACAAAAAAAATATAGAAATTCAACACTAAATAGACAATATTAATCAGGAGATAAGTTAATAAAAATCATAAAAATTATTTCCATTTTGGTAACTTATCAGAAGATATGTTCAGTTCTAATCATAAATAAATACTAAATGCTGATAAAAGATAAAACTTGAGTAAATAAACTTTTTTTGTTTAATCGCGTCATCTGTTGTGGCAAAATCAAAACAATATTTTAGTAATTTTACACTTATAACAGTTACACACAATTTTACTGTATGTATGATATGCTTTACAATAGTATTGAACAGCCAGTCTTAGTCTTACTCGTTAATGTTGACAAACAATGCATTGATTTTGAAAAGTTTTCGAAGATAAGAAAAAAATGATTGAAGGAAAGATTAACGTAACGATTAAAGAATTAAATTTGGCGCTAACTCTGATGAGTGGCCAATCGTTTCGATGGAAGCCATTGAAAACCGAGAACAACAGTTGGTTTGGTGTTATCGATAAACACGTGTTTGTATTAAAACAATCTGAAGATCACATTCACTACAAACTATTGAATAAATGCAATGAACTCACTGATACTGATAGCGATAGCGATTCGTTTCGCTCCAGTAATCATAACAAGAGACAAAAAGTTGATATCAAACATTCCATCGATAATCAAATAAATAACTTATTGTCCGATTATTTTCGTTTAGATGTATCGCTCCAACAATTGTACAAAAACTGGTCACAAATCGATGACAATTTTGCGCGAAATGCGGTAAACTTTGCTGGCGTTCGTCTATTGAAACAAAATCCGTGCGAAAACTTATTTTCGTTTATCTGTTCGTCGAATAACAATATTTCTCGCATTTCGAAAATGATTGAAAACATGTGCACTAAATATGGACAGTATTTGTGTGATGTCAACGATTTTGGGCCTGTTTTTTCTTTTCCAGAAATAAATAAATTGGCGGACGATTTTGTTGAGAGTGAGTTAAGACTATTAGGGTTTGGATATCGCGCCAAATTTATCGCCAAATCAGCGAAAATGATTTTAGAGAAACAACAAAAATCTCCAGAAAACTGGTTATTATCGCTTCGAGAGTTAAGCTACGATTGCGCACACAAATCATTGGTTGAATTACCAGGAATTGGCGCCAAAGTCGCTGATTGCATATGTCTGATGTCATTGAATCATTTTGAAGCAATTCCTGTGGACACACATGTTTGGCAAATTGCGAGAACACATTATTTACCGCACCTTAACAAACAAAAATCACTCACAGATAAGGCGTACAAAGAAATTGGTAAATTTATAATCATATGTAAATAAAATCTATTTGTAATTTATTTAAAATTGTTGTTTAGGAGACTTTTTCCGTAATTTGTTTGGTGAATACGCGGGTTGGGCTCACAATGTATTGTTTTGCGCTCATCTCAAACAATTTAATCACTTAAACAAATGATAACTTCGATATTTTATTTTATCACATTTTAAAAATTTCATGATTATTACAAAGTATTATAATTAATAAATTTAAAATGATTTCTTTTCGTCATATTATTCATTAGGCTTATATGTGTACATTTATCATTTTTAAACATTTATTTTAAGAATTTAAATAATGATTAAGAAAAAAATAGAATAAAAAAACGAATATTGTCTAATAATAATTTTTTCAATTTATTTTAAAAACGTTTCAAGCATTTATGAAATCGGCGGAACCTGTATTCTAGAAAAACCCTTAAACAACTCCAACGGAATCTGAAGATTAAAAAATATAATTATTAAACGTCAGTTTTAAATAATTTTTAATTCAATATGAATACCGGAAAAACTATTGTTGAATTTTTTTCAGCTGCAATCGAACTTAATGTCTGTAAATATCTTAATTGTAACGCTGCTGATGAGTCTGCTATGACTTCTGCTGCCTCTTTCAGAGCTTTCGAAGCTTTTTGTTCTCCTTCTGCTGCGATCACCTATTTGTTTACAATTTACAAATCAATTATTAGATTAAGATTAAACAATTTTAATAATTTAAAAAGTGTCCATTTATGATAAAATATTGTCCAAAATGCTATAAAATTTTAAGTAATCTTTACTTTAGCTCTGGCTTCTCGCGCGGCCTCGGCTTCAGCTGTAACACAAAATTCATCATTATTAATATGATTAGTGTTAGATATTTTCTAATCAGTTAAGTATCATACCTGCCATCGCTCGTTGCAATTGAACGGGTAATCGAACATCTTTTCTGTAAAAATAATATTGAAAAACAATAATTTTCAAATAAGGGGTTATAAAATGGGTTACATTTCAACTCTTTCCACTTTTACGCCCCACGGATCGGTTGCTTCATCAAGACTTGATTGCATAATAATCGAAATGGACTCTCTTTCTGAAAGTATTTGCGTGAGATCTTTAGTTCCTAAAACATTGCGTAATGTGGTTGCAGCCAACAGTCGCGTAGACCTTCCATAGTCTTCGACGTTGGAAATGGCAACCGTGGCGTTGCTTATGCGATAGTAGACAACTGCGTCCACAGCAACCGTTACTGAATCTCTTGACAAAATCTTAAAGTAATCGATCAGTTATTTGACTAAATAAATAAATCTAATATTTGTCTAAATAAACTAATCATAAATCAAAACTTCCGTTAACGCGTAAGAATATTTAATTTTACTATTTATTTGTTATAACAAAAATATCGGATAAATTTAACATTCTATTTTTACTTTGTTATTGATATACAAATGTGTTATTAAATTCGGGACTAAAATATATTTTTATGCTTTGTTTACGATATTTTAGTTTTTTATCGAATCCATGGATTTAACTGATCTATAGCTTACAGTTAGTATACAGTACATCACATATTACTGTAATAAGAAGAATTAACTCGTGTTATTCTTAATGACGCAGCCATTCTATTTTAATGATTATATATAAGATTGTTTTACAGTTGAAAACTAAATTAGGATCAAATTCGTTAATACAGGTTACAAAAAGCGAATCGATCTGAATTGACTATTTTTTTAATATATAAATTTTACGAATGAAAATACAAAATTACACGTTAAAAACCCAATTTAATGGTGCGCATGAAAAAACTTTATTTTTAAAAATATTTTTAAAAAATTTTAAAATAATTTTATCTTAAAGAACGTATATAAAGGTGTATTTTTATATAAAGTTAATAATTTTTCGAGTTTTATTTATATTATTAAAACTTAGTCAAAAACGATCGATTTTTTTAATAACCCCTGTAATATCAATCTTACTTACAGTAAATGTAAATTAGTATTTATTATCAACTTTAGAGTAATGAAGTTAATAAATGAATTAATATAAGTACCTCTTGTGGTGGAACATCAAATGATACTGTTCTCAAGTCAACTCTAAAGGATTATTGTTATGCATTAATAATATTAAATATGTTACAATAAATAACAATAATAAAACATGATATCTGACTTTGCAGTATTAATTTTAAAAAGTTTATGGTCGTTTGCTCCCTTCTATCGCTTGCTCCCTTTATTTTTCTGAAGTATCGTTTGTTTAATAATTAAAATTATAAAATTTATTTTATAAAAGCCTATTCCACAATAATTTAATATTTTTAAGTAATACAATATAAGTGTATTTAAAGCGACATATGCTCTAAAGTTTGCGGAATAGTTAACGGAAAATTACCGGAATATGCTAAGAAAATAAAGGAATTTGCCACAAATATTGTTCATTTTAACCATAGTTACAAAAAGGAGTACTAGCCCAGGGATGAGCCATTCCGTAGAAATTTTGAAACGTGAAAACCAGTGCAGTGACATCATAATCCTTCTATAAAAACGTTTATTTCAGTCTCAGGTAATGCTAATTAAACAATTAATGTTAAATTGTTTTAACACTAATAAAAGAATGCGAATAAACTTATTTTAAGTATAAAAATTTTGCTGTACTTTTTAATATGACACAAAAGTAGGGTTAGGGATTTCAGGGACTAAAAAGTGGTTAAAACGGGAGGGAACCGGGAACATAAAATATATCAAAACCGGGAATAGTTAAGGGAAAAAAATTATTATTGAATCGAATTTTATTTAACATTTTAAATTAGATTATGTAAAGCTTTATCAGCTCTTACTGTTTGGTTTTAATGCTTACTTGACACAATAAACTTTTACTATCAGTTAAATAATTTACTAATTTTTGAGGTTTTTTTCATATTTTTATGTAGACATTTGTTTTATTATAGCAAAAAAAAGGAAACATTTTGCAGATTATATGCCTATCCTAGAATATTTAGCTAAAAATCAAAACAGAGAAATACCGGGAAAATAAAACTACTTTTAATTAATTAGAATGCAATTAACTCTAATAGATGTTAACATATAATTCTCCCGATCTTACGAATAAAGTAAAAATGCAGTATTTTCCACGAAATTCCTAGCCTTACACATAAGTGAAAAGTGACGTCAACGTACACGGGAGTCATTCATTGAAGCGCCTCACGAGGGAGTATTTCAATTGGGTTAAGTCGATTTTGATCGGACATTGATATTATAGAAAATTAGCTGCTGAGGCGCATATTGGGAGGTTTGGGAGGCGATTAAAGTAGAGGTTGCCATAGACTACAATGTATTGCGATGTACTGCATGACGATTGTTATAATAACAATGTTATTGATATGGATCGGAAAATTCGGTCAGAAAAATGTTTAAATTCGGTCGGTTTTCGGTTAAAATTTTTGTCTAAATTCGGTTAACTTTTCGGTCGAAGGTTTTACCTCATAAATATGTTTTTAGGAGTAAATAATAGTATAAAAATAGTAATATTTTCGTTTAAAACACATATTTGAAATCTAAGACAATTTAATTACTGTAGTTATATGAAAATATTGACGCCAAGTTTCAGCGCCAATTTTAATCAAGGTTTTTGCATCAATATAAATATGTTTGCTTCATATTTTGATAATTCATCATATTTTACCAATAGATATTAAAATGCACTTAATTTTTAATTTTTTTAATATCATCTCTTCGAAAAATATATTAATAACCTGATAATTATTCATAAAACACATAAATTAATCGAATTTTATTAAATTCGGTCTCAAATATCAAATTTCGGTTGAAAATTTTGACTTTTAAACTAATAATTTTTAATCAAATAATGATTATAATAACTTTAACCGAAGTTTAACCAAAGAAAAACTTTTCGGTTAAAACCGAAATTTCCGATCCCAAGTTATTGATGCGGTGGCATACAGTTGTGAAGTACAGTCATGCAGTTTTACAGTCTTTCATATTTGTGTCTTTTAAAGTTTCATATTTTACAAAAAGCCTCTTTTCTTGGAAAATCCCATTATTAATATGAAAATCAAAATCATTTAATTAATATATCTGTTGCTGTGTATGAATATATAAGTAGATATACTGGACGACTGAGAAATCCCTAATCCATATGTCTGTGTCTGCAAACTCAGATAAAAATTTGATACGATTTCTTATAACTTACTTGCAATAAGAATCAATGCATGGTATAATAAAAAAAATTCCAGGCCCTTTTGCGCCTCCTCTTACTGATCATATTGAAAGAAACAAATGTAAAATATTTCAGCACATATTTGCCAATAATTTCAAAGAATATGCTCAAAATTATAGTAAACTAAAATCGCATTATTCAAAATCAGAAAAAATTAAATTATTTAAAACAATGTGAAGCGTAAATATTGTTATCTAAATGCAAACAAATTACAGCATAAGGCGAATTGTTTCTTACCTAAACGTCCCAAACGAAATATAACAGCTCTTTCATATTCTTGCACGACCTATAACGTACAAATGTATTTTAACACAAGTAAAATTACCATAATTACTACAAGATAAGATTTTTTATGATTGTTGCCAATTATTATCAATTACAGTACATTACGACAAATTGGTTCACCAATCATAATAAAGATTTGTATTACAGATTATGTAATCTAAGAGTTGCCTAAATTATATCTAAGATGCATCTTAATATAAACTAAATGTAATGTATAGCGTGTCCCAAAAAATAAATAAACAGAAACAGACATTTATACCGAACTCACTTTACCGAATTTAAGTGAGCATTTATATCACGCTGTTCCGCACTTAGAACTACTTTGGCTGATAATTAAATTATAGCATTAGGGTTATCGCCAAAAATTTTAAGCTCCAAATGGTGAAAAGATGTGGAGCCGATCATAGTTGTTCGCAACGCGAAAGAAACTTTTATGATTTCATTATATACATGTAAAAGTTTTCATTGAAAACTTTTCAATAAGGCGGGGTTTTTTTGTAAGAATTTACTGTATGTATAAAATAAAAAATTATTTTCTCTTGTATATTACATAAGTAAATTACATGGTATAAAATTAAATAGAGTTATGATATTCCATAATAGAATTTACAGGCAAAGCCAGATTTTATCACTATTTAAAATCATTTATTTACAATTAAAAGTTCTATTACTTTCTATTTCTACAATTATTATTCATTACATTATACCGAAAACTTTGGAATAAATTATTTAATTAATAAACTTTTGATTTAAATTCATTAGTTTACAAATTACGGTAAATTGTATTGCCATAAACTTTAGATTTTATTCTATTTATTTGAATAATAATTACATTCTTAAGTGATTGTATAAATAATATAAATAAGACATACAAATAAATAGTGATGAGGATCAGCTCGAAAACCTGAGCAGTTACATAGCTGAGCTGCGAGCTGAGCTGATTTAATAATAAATTTTTAGAGCTGAGCTTATTTAGTATTCAGCTCCTATTAGTTTGAGCTGAGCTGGACTATGTCGGAGCTGAGTGGAGCTGATGAACTGGAATTTGTCATTATATATATATATTTTGTATGAAAATTTTTAATTTTACTAACTTATTATTTTTTCAAAACATTACAATAATATTATAATGACTCATTTTTATATGACTAATTTATTTATTCAATCTTTTTTGAATTTCGAATCATATTTATATGCATAATTCAACGGGAATCAAAAAAAAATACTTTAAAAAAGCACAAAAGTCAGCTCAAACAGCTCGATATATCGAGTCTGAGCTGAAAGCTGAGCTGAGCTTGAGCTGATCCTTTGTACTCCATCAGCTCTAGCTCTCATCACTACAAATAAATTAACATTAGTTTAATCACTTTTTATTATTTCATTTTCACAATTTTTAACTTAAAATATAAGTTAAACAATTTTAAAAAATTTCGTTGCGTATTATTAAGATTATTAAATCTAATGGTAAACTCACAAGATTTTAAAATTTGACATAAGAATTCCAGGCATAAGTTATTCTTTGAAAGAATTGCATTCTTAATTAAAACGATTAAGTCTACAACATCCAGATTATACCATTCAAACCCACGCATCACTCAATCCATACTTTGCTTGTTTATGCAGATAATATTTTACAGTAATTTACAAGCATCTTATATTTAACTTAATAGCAAGTGATGAAACGAAAACTGACGAAAAAAATATGTTATTGATAGAAGTTTTCACCACTGATCGACAATTTTAAGCATCTATTGAACTACTCTGTAACTGCTGTTTTTATTCATATTTGTGATGAAACATGTTTAAATGAATTTAACAAAAATAAGTAAGAAAACTGAAGTACTGTTTTTTTTACAGCAATTATGTAGATTAAAAAATCGTAACTCTTTTTTAAAAAGACAAGTATTATTATAATACTACTCGTATAAGCTATCGTAAGCTATTATTGTGCTCTTTTCTATTTAAAATACACTCTCTTAAGTGTGTTTATTTTAGCTTTAGTTCCCTATCTATAATCAAAACAAAATACGCTCTAATTTTGTGTTTAATCAAAACATTTTCTAAGTCTAATTTATCGTAGAATCCAATAAATTGTGTCTATATTTGGCATAGTATGGCACGCAAAACATACGGGCATATCAATCATATAAAGCCAATTAAGCAAACTTTTAGACAAACCTTTATGCAGAGGAACAATGAGAAAGGAAGAGTGACAATGATTAGCATCACAGAGATGACAGTGAGGAGAAATGCGCACAGACCTGGACCTTCGCCAACATTAGCTAAACAAATGGAAATTTAAGAAATGTTTATTTTATAAGGAGCTAATTGTTTATTCTAATAGTGTATAAAAAGGAAGTCTGTTTTATAAATATATACGTATGACTTCACACATTTTTAGAGAACTATACCAAATGCTAATCTAGTTCTCGTTTCTCACAAACATTATCGCGTTAAGCTTATGTTCTACTAATTAAATGATTTGCACATCAAATTAAAATAATGTTAATCGTGAATGAAATGCGTTTTTCTTTATAGTAAGTTAAGAGAATGAAACTAAAAATTAGAAAAAATGCATATCAATTATACTATTGAGGACAAAAAACATTTGAATTCATTCTTTTTAGGAAATTCATTAATCACAGACGAAAAAATTTTTAGTTCAATAATGATTTATGATTATATAGTAATACTAATTTTTAGCTCACTTTGTAAAAGTCAGCTATTGGATTTGAGATGTCCGTCTGTCCGTCTGTCCGTATGTAGACCGGTC
>JAQGAW010000377.1:0-31390 GCA_034698025.1 Phthiracarus crinitus
ATATAAATTAACAAAACATAACGAAAATAATGGGAGCGAGCGATAGAAAAGAGTGAGCGACCAAAAACTATCTTAACCTAAAACTGTAAAGTCAGATATTACGACCGTTTCGATCTTGTTTGTCCTTGAAATCTCAAAATTTTGGGTAAGGGGGTCGACTTTTTCAATTTTCGGGGAGGGGGGTATACGGGGGGTAGATCCCCCCTTGGGAAACCCTGGAGCTGATTAGTATTCAGCTCTTATTAGCATGAGCTGAGCTGGACTATGTCGGAGCTGAGATGAGTTGAGGAGCTGGAATTTGTCATGAAATATTTATTCTGTATGAAAAATTTTAATTTTACTAACTTGTTATTTTTTTCTAAACATTACAATAATATTATAATGACTCATTATTCCATCTTTTTTGAATTTTGAAACATATTTACCGTATTTCAGCTCGAGTTGCAGCTCAGCTCCATCAGCTCCAGCTCTCATCACTAGTAATATATTTAAAAACAAATTAAATAAATTTCTTGTTATCTTTTTGAGGCTCTAGTAAAAATTATTTTATACCGAATATACAGACATGTATCAAATAACAATGGCTTATGCGTATTGGAAAAATGAAAAATTCGATTTATTCTCTGTTTTCGATATATTTTTCCGAAAAAACCCATTCGGTGGCGAATTCACTATTTTCGCTGGTCTTGAAGAATGCGTTAAATTCTTGCAAGGATTTCGATATTCAAATGACGGTAAAATTATTTTATTTTGACTAATGATTGAAAAGAATTTGAATTATATTGACATTAAAATTAAATTACTAAAACCAATATTTGCGCAATCGTTTCATTTATGTCCTAAAAAGGAAAATTATTCGAATTAATTTTATTAAAAATATCCAATATTTTCTGTCAATAATTTATTTTGTAATTTACCCGACATTCTACACCATTGGGTAAATGAAGTCATACTCAATGAATTCGAAAAATAGTCAGTTGTTATGGGGAATAATTTCAGTTTTTTGCCCCATGGGTGGCAAAAACTCATTTTCAATAACATATCTGCGCAAATAGAATACGCTAATTAACAGTTAATGAAACTGACTTAACCTCATGGGTAAACTTACATTTTATAGAGTTACTGGTTGCTATGGGCTTAGAGAAATCGTTAAAATTTAAAGTTTAAAGTTGGGCCCTGTCCGAGCCCGAATATTTCAAAAAGTCAAAAGCCCGGCTTAATTAATTACGTACAAAAATGTTTTATTTAAAAATCGTCGAAATATGACTTAAAAACAATAGATTATCCAATTTAAAATTTTTTAGTTTTTTTAGTTATCAGTTTATATTAATTTAATAATTATTAAACGAAAACGTTACATTTTAATTTTTTTCGACTTCTGAAAGATATAAAAAAGGGAATATTCCTTATATATCAGAGAAAAATTGACCAAAATTCTGAGTAATTGAGCGATCATTTTTGTTTATTATGCCTTTAATACTTAATTTATTTTTTTTTGTTTTGTACATCTATTTCAAGCAAAATTTCTAAGCACGGTCCGGCCCTAGTTTTTTATTATAAGGCCCGAACCCGGCCCGGCTCGAGGACTCTTGTCGAGACCAGACAAATCGGATAGTCTACTATAGGTAAAGATGTTTTTCGGGTCGGTTTACTATTTATCATTGAATAAACTTTTTATCCGTTAACCCGAATGAAACCGAAAACCCGATAATCAATTTTTGGTACGAAATTTAAAGGATTATACATGAATTTTGACTTTATTAAACGTCAAATAAGAATTTTATAAGCATCTTATATATTCAATATTTTAATTATTAATATATTAGTAGTTTTAAAATGACTATAAAACTCATAGATTTCATTATTAAACGTTTTTTACCAATTTCATGCGTCAATTGTCGGGTTATGGGGTTTCTTATCGGTTCGGTAAGGGTAATTCATCAAATTTCTCGGTTCGGGTTAATTTTAAGATATGCCGGTTCGGGTCGGGTCTTAGAACCACTACCCGAAAACAACTTTAACCAGGGTTTCCCAAGGTCTGATGGTCTAGGGGGTGTCCTTTCGACTTTTTTCAAAAATCAAGGGGAGGGTTCAAACTCACCGGATTTAGCGGACAATATTTTTGCCTTTTCGCCCCAAAATTTTTTCTAAAAAAATATTTAAAAAAAATTTTTTCCGGTGAAAGCCTAAACCACGCCCCCAAGAAAAACACAACGAATTTAAACGATAATTTTTTGAAAATTTGGCCAAAATTTAAGGGGTCACAAAAACTCATCGGATTTGATGGACAATTTTTTTACAATACGACCAAAATTTTTTCAAATTTCCAAATTTTTTAGCTGATTTTCTCGGAGAGAAGTCGAGCTTATGCTTTTGACCATGTCTGTCCGTCCGTCCGTCCGTCTGTACGTACGCAGTCTTTATATTAATAAAGGGATTACATATTTTCTTTATATTAATAAAGGGATTTGATATCTTGGCGAGACTTTACTTAAAGACTATTTATATAAATTTTCTATAAACAATTCGAAAGTCAGCTCTCTGTGAATGTGTCGTTCTTGTTTGTCTTTGAAATCTCAAAATTCTGGGTAGGGGGGGTCAACTTTTTCAATTTTCGGGGAGGGGGGTATACGGGGGCTTAAAACACTGACTTTAACTATAGGCATATAACTTAGGACAACCTATGGGGCAACCTATTCAAACTTTTTAAGACGGAATATTGTTAAACTTTATTATTACAATTTTTTTGTAAGCTTAGTTTTCAGTGATCGCTTTCACAACATTAGTAACTATAGTACAGTTACTACTGTAGTTAATTACTATCACTTTTATCAGCAAAATTATACAATTAAAAATAATTTAATTCATACTTTTTAGACATTTGTTATCTAAAAAAAATTTTACCTGACAATGTTGAAGATGGTTTTTTCGATTATTTGGGCCAAGTTTCAGCTAAAGACATAACATTATATGCAATATCAGAAGGATCAGTGGTGTTTCCAAAAATTCCTTTTATTAGAGTTGAAGGTCCTCTTCTTGTCGTTCAATTACTTGAAACAACTCTATTAACACTGGTAAACTATGCCAGGTATTGTTTATATATTTTTGATTTCATATTATATTATTATAAGTCTAAATCAAATTCTTGTTTTTATAAAATTGTTTATCGTCAATCAATATATCGATATCAGAATATATAAATCTCAATTTCTTAGTCTGTTTGGCCCTATATAGGGCTCCTCCGATAGGCCCCACCCTCGACACCTCTATCAATGGATTCAGCTCGAAGAGAAGGGATCAAACGGGTAGGTTTTGAGTCAAATGGGACCCACTAGTGTGTTGATGTGGATTAATCTCATTTTTTGAAGTTAATCGGTGAGTTTGGTTATCGCTGTGTGGGTCGGATGGGATCTGGTAGAGTCGGGTCATATCGGGTATAGTCACGTATTTTCGGGTCGTGTTGGGTGTGATGAGGATGGGTGGGGTAACTTAATTTTTTATTTATATATTTTTATATTTATGTTTTATACCATTTTCTTTCGTCGAAAGCAGGCTAAAACTCTAGTACATATATCAAAATTTTATGTTTGTTTGTCTCATTATAGGCTCCTCCCTGGGGACCACTCCCATTCGACACTTATATCTATGTAATGTATTATCTAAGGGCTCAAATGGAGGAGTTTCGAGGAGGCGGAACCCAGAGGGGTTTGAGGTGGAAAAACTAAGACTTTGACCTCTGACACCTATATCATTGAATTTCTCTAAATTATATTTTCATAAAATATAAATGAAATGAACGAAAGTAGGGATCGAACGATCAAAACTTGGAATAGACTAGTAAACGGGTACCCGAAATGTCGGGTTAGGGCTCAAAACTATTTGGGTCGGGTTGGGTTTTGAAAACTTTGGATGAAAACCAGATAAACCAATAAAACATAGATTTATTGCATAAAACCTTTAAAATTTTGCAAATTATGACATTTTTATATAATTTAAATAATACTTAATTATTTAATATTATTTTTAATAATAAGTAAGATTACTATTTTACATATTTTAGAAAATGTTAGCAAAATTAGTAGAATTAAAAAAATATTTTGATAGTCGGGTCGGGTCGGGTTAAAGCCTGTCGGGTTTGAGTCGGGTTCGTGTTTAAGAATTTTAGCGATTTACTGGTCTAACTTGAACTAATATGGAAAGTAAGAAATGATGACTGTTTCTATTTGATTTTAGTCTTATATCGACAAATTCTGCACGATATAGAATAGCATTAGATGGCAGAGACATTAAGCTTTTGGAATTTGGTCTGAGAAGAGCACAGGGACCTGATGGAGGCTTATCCGGTAAATGGTATATTCATTTTAACTTTTATGATACTTTGTAGTTTCATAAAAGTTAAGTGAGTAACTGAATGTGTTTATTGCATAAAAAGCACTGAAAAATATTATTTTAATACAATTTAATAGAAATATATAATATAATATGCAAACATATTTTTTTAAAAATTACTATAGCATCAAAATATGCATATGTCGGCGGTTTTGACGCCACTAGTAATGTATTGGCTTCTAAGTTATATGGAATTCCTTTGAAAGGAACGCACGCTCATTCCTATATCATGTCATATTCGTCGCTTAATGACATAAAAAATAGAGTATTTTATGCATACATTTATATCATAGTTAAAAGGGAGTTCTAGCTCAGGGTTGACTCCCTTCATGGAATATTGGAAAAGTTGCCTCCTCCCACAATATGTGCAAAATTCTAAAAAGCAAAAAATTTGAAAAATTTTTGGTCAAATATAAAAAAAATTGTCATTCATCACCGATAAGTTTTTGTGACCCCTTTAAATATTTGTCAAAATTTCAAAAAATTATCTTTTAAATCCGCTGAGTTTTCACGAGTGCTTAGTTTGGGCTTTTATAAAGAAACAAATTTTCGAAAAATTTTGTTCCTAATGTCAAAAAAGTTGTCGTTTACAAAAAAAAATCCGATGAGTATTTACTACCTCTTGAAAATTGAGATTTTCTGGATCTGACACCCCTTAGAGCTTTCGACCTTTGTTTAACTATGATTAATAATAAAAACCTTAAATAAATTATTTACACATTTTCTATAATTATTAGGTTATTGTTAATAAAAAAAATGGAGAAAATGTAGATTTTGTAGAAATTTGCATTAAATTTAAACGCGAATTGTCAACATTAATGGATATAATTTTTAGTGAATCTAGTATAACAGAATTTGTAAGAATATTGAAAAAATTATTTAATTAATTAATTAAATTGAATGTTATACCATATACTACTATAGGCTGCGTTCATTTCATATGCCATTGCGTTCCCCAACTCATTTGTAGCTCTCGTCGATACATATGATGTTATTAGGTATGTGATCACAGTTCATAACTAAGTGTAAACTATAGTGTAGTAATCGTAGCATAATAGTCGTTACTTTCAAACATAAATTAAAACGAAAATATAATTACATTAAACTCGATTAAATAAAAATATATGATACTACAAAAGTTATATTATACTGTAAATATAAATACCGTAGTAATGATATAGTTATGATAATTTGATTGATTAGAAGCGGAATTCTTAATTTCTGTGCGGTAGCGTTAGCTCTAAATGAGATCGGATATCGAGCTATTGGTATACGAATAGATAGTGGAGATTTGGCTTATCTCTCCAAAATTGCAAACCACTGGTTTTGTCAAATTGCTATCAAATATAATGTAGAATCGTTTACCAGCTTATCTATTATAGCCAGTAATGATATTAACGAAGAGACAATCATATCTTTAAATGAACAAAAACATAAAATAAATCATTTTGGGATTGGAACTCATTTGGTAACGTGTGAAAGACAACCATCACTTGGATGCGTATATAAAGTAATGCCATTTTATTTCAATGTTCAAATTACATATATTTAAAACTAACTTATTGTTTAGTTTTGTTTCAATTTCTAAAAATTGTAATCTGCAAAAATTCAATAGAAATATAACTGAAATTAAAAATTAATGAGGAAACGACACCACTAGACTCAAAGTAATTCCTAATGTTTTCGATTTCCTGGAAATTACAGTAATCATCAATAGTTTATTTATTTTTTATTTTACCAATTATTACATTGTTGTTAAAAAATTACATTTAATTTAAATTAATTTTTCAAAAGTTTGGACTTTTTGATGATATAGAAAAAATTTGGAGTTTTAAAAAACCCTTTAGATTAAAAGTCAATTTTTCTGTTTTAGGAAAACTATCATTTAAAATAGCATTTATAATTGAAGATAAAACAACTCCAAATTATTCATTTATACAAAAAGGAGCAAATGGAATCATTTTGAATCTCTAATGTTTATAACTAGTGAGGTTCGTTGTCGGTCAGATAAAAATTGTAAAATCGGAGGTCATATTCGGTCAGATCAAAATTTTTTTTAATTATAGTGAAATCGGTCAAATTCGGTTAGTTGTCTCACTTAACCGAAAATGATTTTTAATATTAGGTTTAATTCGGCTTTTGGATTAAATTCATACATTAACTTAACGAGATATTTTGTGTTTGAATTTAATTAAAAGTATTACTAAAGAGAATTAAAATATATAGACATTTGATATTTCATAATTTATTCAAAAAATCCATTTTTCGTTTAAACATGTTTTGGATATTTAGAGATATTTTCGGTCAAATTCGATACATTGATACATTTGACCGAAACTAATTTTTATTTTCAGGGGTCATATTCGGTAAAATTCGGTCTATGACCGATAACGAACATCACTATTTATAAAGTATATCTGAGTATTTAATATATGCTGTAATACTGTAACAGTACAGAAAGTAAATTTACATAAAAGGCACAACAACTAAGTGTGTTTGTAATGTTTTAAAATAACTTGCTTTTTGGTTGGTTATAGTTGGTTGAAATAGAAGATCGTCCATGCATTAAATTAAGTTTGGATATTGAGAAAGTAACGATTCCTGGAAGAAAAAATGTATTCAGACTTTACGGGAAAGAAGGGTTTTGTTTGGTTGATTTGATGCAACGCTATGACGAATCGCCACCACAACCTAATTCTAAGGTGCTTTGCAGACATCCGTATCAAGAATCGAAAAGGTGTTATACAACACCAAATAAAGTAAAACCTTTATTGAAATTATGGTGGAAACACGGAAAGGTATAACAAAGTTACACAAAAACATGTATATACAGTATGTGTTAGTGTTTTACAGTAGAAAATCGTATGCTATAGAAACATGGTATAATTATATTCCTTTCAACCTTATGAATATTAAATAAATCTGTTTTTATATTTCCCACTTTCGCAATATGCACATTAGACAGAAATCCATAGTATTTTTCATTTAACGATTTCCCTTTTCCATGAAGAAACTTATATTACAACGATTATTTTAAACTGTTGGTTTCCATTGGAATTATTATTTTTTACAATACCCAATTTTTTAGCTCACTTTGTCAAAGGAGCTTTTGGATTTGAGATGTCTGTGGACATTTTTTAATCTTTATATTTAAGGCATTTCTAAAATGGTCAAATATCAGCTAAATATAACATTGTCAAAAAATAACATTATTTAAACTATTTGGGGTTAAAAATTTACTCATTATAAAGTATTACCCATAACTAAAAAATGAATGAAAATTCTCGAAACACTCATTGAAGTATTATTTACAACAATGTAAATTTTTATATGATTCACTAAAAGTTTTCGATTAAACGATATAAATAAAAAGCTAATTGCATAAAAACAAAATAAATAGGTTCAATAATTAATGTACCAATAAAATTTGATAAACTAAAATGTTTATAAATTAATGAATTAACTAATTATACAATTCAAAGCGAGCGCATTGTGAATGTTCATACCGTACTCTATAACGTTATCTTGTTTTGTGTTAAATACAGTCAAATCATGTTAATTTAATAAAATATACAATTATTCTATTATCTAATTTGAATACAATTTATAAAATCTTTATAAAGTTTAGCCTAGTCTCAGTTAGTTTAGTTATTTTTAGTTAATGTTAGGTATTTTTTAGGGTATAATACTTTTTAAAAAAACTCTCCAAATATAAAAAAACGGAATCCGTTAGGAAAATATTCCAATTCATTCATATAATACTCATTCTTAGTTTAATATTTTTGTAATGGTGTAGTAGTGGGGATGGAGAGGATGGTTAGGATAGTGAGAATTATAGTTGTACAAAATTTCCCTTTTGAGCTGAAGGGGAGAAACTTTCACAGAAAGTTTCTTTTAGAAAGTTTCCCCTTAGAGAAACTTTTAAAATCATATGTTTTGATATATATCTTTGGGAATATCATTGTTTCTATGGGAATGCCATTGTTTTTTGTAAATTCTTTTTTGCGCCATCTATTGTATCTTTTTAATACTATTATTCTCAAGTTTCTGTTTTTGTGAAATTTTCTCAGAAAGTTTCTCTAGAAAGTTTCTATGTAAAGTTTCTTCTTGACAACTATAGTGAGAATAGTGGTGATTGTAAACTTATAATAATCAAAGAACAACCAATAGTAATTCTCGTTTCATACTACCGGCAACTAAAATTAATTATAACTTATAAATTGATAATCAATATTGTATTAATCGTAAGGTTATGATTGCAGGTGCAACGAGAATTACCATCTCTCGAAGATATTAGAGTACGAGTTCAAAATTCAATTAAAACGTTGCGACCTGATATTAAAAGATGCCTGAATCCAACTCCGTATAAAGTTTCGATATCTGATTCGTTATATGAATATATGCATCGATTATGGCTTGAAAACGCGCCCATTGGAGAATTAAGTTAATCCAATCATCAAATACTAGCGTACTGTACCAATAAAGTATTTTCACATTTATTTGATTTCAATGTACCATACTTTTAGATAAAAATAATTTGTAATTAAATAGATATTTCAAACTTTTTATTTAATTAAGTTTAGTTTGTTATATATTTAAAAAAAACTAAAATTAATGTTTTCAACCATTTAACGTTTGTTTATTAAATACAGTACTTAAGTATTAAATAAAGTACAGTACGGTATATGGTATATGATATACACTATTAATAATTACAATTAACACATACAATATATTGTTTTAATCACTTTCACAGTCAAAACTGGTGTCATTATTAGGCAAATTTTGTCGAATAAGTTCCAACTTTTCCAAATCAGTTTTGACAAGATTGTAATAATATTGTCGTTTTAGTTTTACTATTCGATAAGGAAACGGATTCAATTCGTTGAAAGCAATATTACATAACTGATTGATATCACATTGGCGTTCGTCCAAAGTTCGCAAAAATTGATTAACAGATACGGAATCATTGAGTTGTAGTAAGTGTTGTTCATGCATCTTCATTAATGAAAGAGCGAACCGAAATAAAACTTTACTGCCTTCATATAAAAATACGTCCCATATTCTTAAATAAACATCCACTGGAATATTATCAACAAAAACAGTAAGAAACCAACTAAACAGAGATAATTCAATTTGATGAACATCTAAATGGTAATGTAATCGCGAAAGTTTTTCAGCCATTAAATGTCGTAAAACGTGTTGATCGACGTGTGCGCCTATCAATACAGATTAGAGAGCATTGATTACTTTTCATATTTCACTAAATACGAAATATGAATACCTAATAAATTACGACCAAAATAGTGTGGAGGCATAATAGATTCAACAATAGCTACGAGACACCAAAATGCATCTTCTTCTGGCATAAACAGTAGCGCAACGGCTGCCAAACGATTCAATCCTTGACAATATCCAACAATTTGATTATGACGACTATAGGCAGTGAGAACTCTTCGTAATCTGGAAGTGCCATCAGATTCTAAGCTATCGAAATGTTTATTATGAGGTAATGTACGTAATAAATCCAATTCGATTTGTTTAATCGATGGATCACAGTTTGCTTCGTTCACTCCATTTTGTTTTAATAAATTTTGATAATAATTAATGGGTTTATCGCTAAATTTGTCTTTGATTCTCATATAAATTAATGCTTTCCATATTTTGCATCGATATTGTTGCGGTATTCCACTTCTGAGCATTGCTTTCAATTCTTGTGTTCGTTCTAAACTATGATTATTTAAATTTACAACAAACGAATCCCATTTTAATTCCCATTTATGGTCATTTTGTGCACGTTTTTCATTGTAATGTTCATTTTTAATTTTTACCTTATCTACGTTTCCAATTAAAAAATCTAAATTATGTTCTGAATTATTATAATAAAATCCCAAATCATCATAATTTATATCTTTGGGTGAAACTGGAGGTATTGAAGAATTTCGATTTTTATTTCCAGGCCTCCAACTCAGGGGAATATCGAGCGAATTTTCATCCATAAGTCTATTAACAATAGCGAGTACCGATTCGTTAGATGCGATCAGTTTATTATCATTGGAATTAATGGTCGATTCACTACTGTGTTTGATTTCCTTCAAAAGCGAAAGCAATTTGCTTTGGATTTGGCAACATTTCGCTTCGAGTTCACAAATTTTTGTTTGAGATTCTCTTTCCCTCATTTCAACTGTATTTCTAAGTTCATTGAGTTCAATAATTTCTCGATTCAGAAATTCATTTTGAGCTTCAAATGCTTTAACAGAAACTCGTAGATTCTCTAATTCATTTGGTTCTGAATTATATGAATTATTAGATGCAATGGTTTCTGATTCTAAATCAAAGATTTGATGCGTTAATTCCATTACAGTTTTATCTCTAGACTCAAGCATCTCTTGCAACACATTAATTTCATGTTTAAGTTTAGTATTTTGTGTGTTAACGCTTTCCATCTCATTTCCAAATGTATCGCACTTTAATTGTTTTTCCCTTAAATCTATTTCTAGTTTAGATATTCGTTCATTAACATCAGTTATATATTTTAGATAATCAGTTGAAATAATTTGCGATTTGGAATTGCAAATATCTTGTAATAACTTGTTTTCGTTTTTAGCAATTTCTAACTGTTGCTGTAAAAGTTTGATTACTTCACGACTGGCTTGTAATTCATTTTGAACGGCACACAAGTCATCCTCACGTTCCGCGCATTTCATACAATTGTTATTACCGATGGAAGACATGTCGTGTTTGCTTGAATTACCAATTCTACTAATTATTCCTATTTTGTTCAATATTCGTTTAGATGCGGATGGAGACTGAGTCTGTGTCTGAGACAATCGACTATTAACGTTATCAATCGACGACTCAATAGCTATAGCATTCATATGAGACAATATTCAGTATAATATAAGTTATTTAATGAAATATTTACAACCTTTAGTTTGATTGGTTTGACGCCAAATATAATTTTTTCTGAGTGACTGTAATTGTGTTAACCATTGCACACATTGATTGTGATCATTAGCCTCCAAACTGATTTGTTTATTACACGAAACGATAGTAAATCTATTGTTATTAATGTTATTTGTTGTGTTAATAGAGAAAGTAGAGGTTGATATGTCGATGTGACCCAATGCTATGCCATTCCTCTCAAACTCTTCACTGTTTCGATAGTAAAACAATTTACAATTCGTTTCGTTATAAACAAAATATAATAATCGTTTATCATTATCTGGTTTTCCATTACGTTTTATATTCAATTTCGACAAATATCCATTCAATGAACTCATTATTATTATTCATCTAAACAAGAGAAACCCACATTTAATACATATAGTCAAGCACTCTATTATTCTCTATTAGTGAGTTTCATTATGTTGTCAACGGTAACAGTTATGAAAAATTAAATTTTTAATAGTAATGTTTACTTTAAAACAGAATATTTAATGTACTTATTTGCTCACAGATAGCGTTTGGTTACATAAAACACATAATAAAATGCTTGCGTTAGTCGTTATTACAATTAAAAGTATATTCTTAGATATAGTATATTCCTTTTTATGATACCGTTCACTGTTATACATATAATTACTCATAAAATCTATTTTGCTGTGGATTTGTTATTTACATATATACGATATATTACTTTTTCTTTATAATTGCGTATTACTTATGAAGCCATAACTTCACTCTCTTATTAACGCTCAACTCGTAAACACGCTTTACTTTAAAGCGCTTTGTATTAAATTAGAGATGAAAGTTAGGCTGTATTACGTAATAATTTTTAAACCGTAAAGCATAGTAAAATAGAGGAAAGCATTCTATTTTCATATTTCAAGTATTGCATATACGTTCGAAATATATTATTTTTAGTAAATATGCTCACTTATTATAAATACATATTAAAAATTTAAATTTTGCCAATAATAAAAAAAATTTTAGAATTAATTTTTTGTTTTGAGCCTACAGCCTAAGCCTAAGGTTATGGGAAAATAGGCCGGCCTAAGCCTAAGCCTACAAATAATTTTGGAGCCTAAGCCTACAGCCTACTACCTGTTCGAACCTGTCAGCCTAGAGCCTACTGACGGCTTAGGCTCAGCCTATATTTTCATCTCTATATTAAATATTGTTTAAGTGTGATATTAAATTGTTATTAGTTATTGAGTTCAGTGACATTCATTGGTATATCTTATTGTTTCTTTAAGCGCTTAAGATATATTTGGTATCAGATATTTATTGAATCGGCGGTACTGTGACCAGTATCGCAACAATTGTTTCGTTTTAATTATTTTTATTATAGTATAGGAGGGATAGATTTTTATTTTTTTAATTTTTTTACTTTTTATTTTCACCATTATTCGAAATAAGATACGCTAAAATATCTGAAAGGCGAGACAATGCTACCTTATCTTCGGTTTTTCTAAAAAAAAACATTATTATTATTGCAAAACATAAAAAAAATATTTTCTAAATTTTTTTTAAAACTTACAAAAAAATTTATATAAAGATGCATTAATATAAACATAATTTGACGAGCGTTTCTAAAAAACCAATTAATATAGTTATTTAGTTTTATCTTAATAAATGTAGATATATATCAAAGTTAACTATAATAGCTATTAACGGTTTAATAAAAATAAAGGAAAACAAGATATTTCTTTAATTTTATCGTTTAAACTTTCTATCGTTTAACTCGAATGACAAAGAAAACCCGATAATCATATATTGTCTTAAATTTAAAGAAATCAAAATAGTTTTTATCTTTATTAAACATCAAGTAAGAAATACATACACCGTCTTTAACACTCAATCATTTAATTACGTATTAGTAGTAGTAAATAACGAATAATTAACACGTGGATATTATTTTGGCTTTATATTTTTTGTTTTTAGATTTTTTAATATTATCTGTTCTTGTCAAGTCACAGAACAGGTTTGACCTGATACATCTTTATATAAGATATAAACGGTCCATAAATGTAAATTACAATCATAGTTGACTCGAAACCTCTAAGGGGGTCAGATCTATAAAATCTCAATTTTTAGGATGGAGGGGTCAAAAACTCATCGGATATAAACGACAATTTTTTTGGTTGGAAGCCCCCTCGAAAAACTCGACGAATTTAACCTATAATTTTTACAATTATCGATTTTTCATGAGGGGGTCAACTTTTCCAAAATTCTAGAGAGGGTCAACCCTGGGCATGCATCCCCTTTGGGTAATTATGATTACAATTGATGTGAACGAATTGATACGGGAATCTGTTGCTACAATAAACTTACGATATTTGTCATTTAACGCAAAACATTTTTAATGCAAAATTCTAAAGTTAAAGTGAATTCAAACATTAATTTATGAAAATTTTATGTGTGTATTTGAACCATAGTTTATTTCCTTTTGAGTTTGTCCACAGTATAAACAATGATAATGAAATATAAAACAAAAATTAATCTGATACTTAATGAGATTTTACATATACTTTTTATTAGACTCAAAGATATCGCAAACGGAAATTAGCTATGATATGAACATTTTAATGTTTTCACATCAATTTCAAGTTTATGTAAAACTTTAGTTTACATATATAAAATTATTATTATTATTATTTATTGAAAATTTATATTTTAATGTATAATTTAAAACATTATCTGATCTTTTTTTGTGGTTTAACTTTTCTATATAAATTATTAATGTACTATAGATAAAAGAAATACGTTTGAAATAAATGTTTCTTATTTTTTAAATCTTGAACAAATAAAGAAAATATTTGTGTGCTTACCAGAGCCTCTACTTTCTCGGAACTAAAACATTAAATTTCGGTCGGAAATTCAGACAAATATTTGTCTATTTTCGGACAAATTTTAAGAAAATTCAATTTAAAATTTCTTATTTCACGCTTTCTTGGAATGAGATTTACTTTTTAAAACTCTGTAATTTTGAAGCGTTTAACTCTCGTTTAATTAAAACGATTTTTTGCCTTAAAAACAAAATTTTCAAATAAAAAAATTCTAAAAATTTTCCAAAAGAGGATTAAAACGCCCCCATCCAAAAACTATTAAAATTTGCACGACACTTTTTCAATAAAGACTATATTTCGGAAAATTCGGAAAATTTCGGTACTATTTTGAATAAGTCAATATTTCGGAGTTTTCGGAAACTTAAAGTGGTTTAAAACTGTTTGTAATTAGTTAATTAACTCATATATTTTAAATTCCGAAAGTTTAAATTAGCTATTAAAAAGTCGGATTTCCGAAAAAGTAGAGGCTCTGGTGCTTACACACACATTGAATGATTTTGAAAATTTATATTTATACGTTGCATACGTTTTTCAAATAAATAAAATAAATGCTTATCATTTCAATTTAATAACGTTATTCAAAAATATAATAACAAGATTTTATATCAAGATTTTTCAAATGTATTCATGTAATAATCAAAAGCAGTGTCTTATATACTTTGAATATTTAGTGTAAGCTACAATACGTGCAAAAGAATGTCAAAAAAATTCATGAATAATTTTTTAGCTCACTTTGTAAAAAAATAGCTAATGGATTTGACTTATCCATAGTTTGTACGTATGTTTTGTTTGTCTTTACTATAAACAGGTTAAGGAAAATAATGCAATGAATAACAAGATATAAATAAACAAACCGTTAATTTTTTGATTAATCAATATGAAGACTATTTATTTTTTATATTTCACCCATTTTTGTAGAGGGTATTTACAAATATTTATTAAACTAAAAAATGTTTATAAATTTAAATCAATGATTTTACTAAAAGCTCTACTCAAATGAGCGCATTATGAATATTCGTTCGCTTTTATAAGTAAATTCATTGTCAAATCATAATGTTTTGGTAAAGCTTGAATAAATGTTTGGTAAAAATAACTTTCAATTCTAAATTAATTCGAAATGCATCAAAATAACTTCACGTGTATTTAAATTTATATTCATTTCAATTGCAATTCAAAGATAACGCATTACATAGAGATTAATGAAAAGATTAAAGCATCATAACAAGATAATATAATTACATCTTACACTTAGCAAAATCTTTAATTAACTATAACTTCGGTCTCAATAACACTATACAATATATTGATTTCCTATACTATTATTTTAATTTTTTTTCCTCTGATGTTTTTATTTTTTTATTGTATGTACATATATAAATAATAAAAAGCAAAGAAATTAATGATTAAGAATAATACTTTGGAATGTAATTGAAACTTTCTATTGTAATTGTAATAGTTATGTATATATTTAAGTTTTTCTAGTCAAACTTTAGCACTAATTAGAAAATATTTTTAGCTGACTGTAAAGAAGTTCAACTGTAGTCCAAAAGGAGTCCGTCCGTCCCTCCGTCCCTCCGTCAGTCTGTCTGTCTGCCTGCCTGTCTGTCTTGGTGTCCGCAGTCTTTATATTTATTAAGGGATTATACCTGTTCTTTATATTAATTAAGGGATTTGATATCTTGCGAACTAATAACTAAAAGACTACCGGAATATAAGAATAAATTATCTTATTAGAAAGTCAGCTTTCTGTGAATATGTCGTTCTTGTTAATGATATCTAAAAATATTCGAAAAACAAGGGTTTGTATCGTCGTTTAATATAAAAATTTATCAAATTTTCCTCTATTATATAATTGAAAATCAATGTAAATTAATTAAGGACTATATATGTTACTGACATCGAATATTTTATATAAAAATAGTCGATTTTTTATTTTGAAAGGCTATTTATTTATTATACGAAAGAAAATTTTCTACACGATTAAACTGAAGTTTTCTCATATACCGTACAAAGTGATAGTGAAAAGGATAAATCAATAATTAGAAGTAATAACAAGTTTGTAAATAAGTACGAAAAATCTTTGATTTCATTGGAATTAGTAATTATTGTAATTTAGTTATTATTTCTCAGATTATGAACTTTATTACCAGCATTAACTAATTCAGATCAAACATATTACACAACACAAAAAATGCATTAAGATGTTTATAATTCATAACTGATTCTGTATTTCTATGTATAATACAAAAACAGTTATACGTATATACAGTAAGTGTATTCCACATGAGTGACCAATAACTAAAATATAACTTCTTTTCCTTTTATTTTAATATTTATGATGGATTCTTATGCATAACTCAAAATAACTGTTTTACTTAGCGTTAGTGGCAGAGTATTCAGTTTAGGGTTGAAAAAATATGAGTCCCATCTTGTCTCGTAATTTGCAATCACTATTCATATTATATTCAGTCTGTTTAAAGAATACTTTAATAAGCTTAAAGATTTTAATGTCCAGAAACTTTATTTTCACATTAATTTTCATTTTTTTTCAAGATTTTTTTCTTATAATTGGTAAGACAATATAAAAAATGTTTAATATTGTATTCAATTAACTTTAAAAGTTCAATTTAAATAATTAATTTTGAGTGATAAGATCTGAAATTCACCGATTATATAATTATATGATCAAAGATCCAGTATATCAAACATAATGAAAAAGATTGTGTGTTAACATTAGCTGTTAAAGGTTAGCAGAACATGTGCGTAAATGTATTATACTATCAATTTTTTCTCTTTTGCTTAATTCAGAAAATTAATTGTGAAATTAGATATATATTTAACAGCACAAACTGTTTTTTTGAACAAAGGTTTTTACTTAATTTATAATAGAGTATAATTAATAACGATTAATAATAAGATAGTTAAAGATTAAAGATAGCTAATGATCAAAACGTGTTGACTATTCTGATTCTGGTTTATTCAATTTTGCAATCATATCTAACGTTACAATTGCTTCTAGAGTTAAATATTTGTTCAAAGTTTCGGCGAGTCATCCATCATCTAAAGAAATGTGCGATAAAATTTTTTGAAGAGTGAATTATGTTTTAACGAATACAATCTTAAATGAACCAAATATCAAATTTCAAAGTTCATAAATTTTTATGGAAACAAATATTAGCTACACTTGAAATTCTTGTGTATTACAGAATTTTATTTTTTGTGGTTTAATGGAAGTAATATCATAACCTTATAAGTTCGTACAATATGTTTGCTTAAGAGTTTTTATACTATCGAAGGATCAATAGAATTGTTTTAAGATTCAATTCATAGCAATATTGCACAAAAAAATCAACGAAAAATAAATATCTTTTAAAAATGTTAGCAATAAATCAACATTAAAATAAGCTTTTGCAGTATGAGTTGACAAGTGACTGGAACTGACTGGACTCATCGTAGCTTAACAAACACCATATTCTATGTGTGGTCAAAACTGGTTTCATTTTTTAGTTTTGTTAAAAACAATATAAACGCGTTTACGTAATGATCAAACATCCATATATTGCGTTTAAAAGTCAAAGTTTCCATTTTGAAACGACTTAATTATTATCAAATAATCCAAGATCTTTGAAAATTTAAAAATATCTATATATTCGTTTATACTTTTTTCAATATTTGAACTTTGATTTTTAAAGCTAATTATGTTTAAGATAACTGAACGATATCGAAATGCTCTTACGTCAGTGTCTTGTGGTCAAAATAAAAAACGTTTGAATGAAGTTTATTTAATCAACATTTGTTCAGAACATCTTTAAACTATCTTTAAAACTAAACGCTATCGAAACAGACACAATAAACGAGTTTGAAGTGTAAAATTTAGTTAATTTTTGTTCGCTCATTCCATGTCTTAAAAATATTGTTTATGAAATCTGAAAAAGTTATTTTATGGGTTTACTGTAACATTCATAAGTTTAATATTTGTTTTTAAACGTAAATTCAACTATAATTTTGCATTAAAAACTTTTATCTGATCTATTTATAAAAATTTTATTCAATTAAATATTTGCGGCTATAAATGTTTAAATATAAATTATATCTATTCTCTATTACGATAACGTAAGTTTATTACACAATAATCTTATGTATTTAATTTAAATCTGAATTTTACTGTATATAAAAATTTATTTGTAGCTTCATTTTACATGTACAAAAAAAACAAAGATTGCTAATTTTGTTAAGGCTTATTAACCCATTTCTACATATAATCATTATAATATTAATTGTTTGGTTTAAATAGTTAGTTAAGTTTATGACGGTTCATAAATTGTTACACCGAAACAAATCGTTAAAATGGAGTTCAAAAAACCGAAATCTTACAGTTGAGACATATACTGTAGAGGAGAATAATATATCAAATCTGGATATAAAATATTTGAAATAAATGTTTAATTTTAAATCAAGCTTAAATAAATTATTTATGTATTAAAAATAAGTTTTTTTTTACTAAAAATTTAAAAAAATAACACATATATATACTTTAGTTTTAGTTTAGTAATTATTATTTTTGTTAATTAGTTTTTGCTTAAACATTTATTTAACTCTTTTCAAAACTGTAAAATTTATATATAATAAGTATTTTGGAAATTTCAATCAAAAATCCAATATTAATTTAACCAAAACAGTCGTTTTTCAAAATTGTATGTTTAAACCGCTATTAAACCTTACCAACGGTAACATTAGTAATTAAGGCGTATTATTCAGTTATAATTGTATCAAATTGATTAGCGCTTACTTTGAGCGAATCCATTAAACTTGCACATAAAATGACCCAAAACATAGAGCGGTTCTGTGAGGTTATTAATTAGATGAACCCAAAGACATATTACGCATATTAGTATGTCAGCCACAGCCAAGTTTGTTAGATAATAGTTGATTGTATTTCTCAGTGACGGGTTTAACCACACGGCGATAATTACGCTCATATTTCCAATAAGTATTAAAATGATTGTGACGATGCATATGACTATTTTGAAATAGTCGCTCCACGATAGCGTTTTTTCGATCATTTCGGCGTTTGGAAAATCGTATATTGAATAGTTAAAGCTTGCGAAGTCCATATAGACATCACAATTTGGTGTCTCATTCATTATCATAAATATTTGACTGTAGTTATAACTTAGAACTAAGTTATTTTAAATAAAAAGATTAATGCAAATTGTCATAAGTTTTTTGTTAATATGGAGAATAAGTGGTGAGATATAACCATATGATGTGCCAAAAATGATTGTTTTGTTTAAAAATGTTTATTAATAACCGTACCAATAATAGCTCAATTATAGCTCAATTATAGCTCAATTTTAAGCTTTTAAAAACCAATGTTTAACACTGTATTATTTCTTACAAATTAACATCAATTAATGATTTATTTCTAAACATTTAATGATTTATTCTCAACTCGAAAAAACTTTTACTTTCACTGTTCATTAAAAACTACATGTAAATTCTATTTAATTATAGAAAGTTAAACACTAAAACAAAGATGAATAACTATTGTGTCGCGAATTGTACTGCGAAAAGAATTGCAATTTACTGGAACTCTATTTACGTGTCAGTAAAGCTTATATAACATCAACTGGTAATGTAAGCTTATATGCAGCACTTTCCTCAGTGCGCAGCGGTATTGACTGATCTAAAAATCTTTTTCTTTATGCTATTTTGCGATTATGTTTAACAACTTGAATTTTTTTAAACTAATATTTTGAAAGCATTTATTAGAGACGAGCATTTTATTCTTTAAACAAATTTTATACTTTAATACATAGTAATCGTCTTAAGAGATAATATTTACATTAGAGATTAAAAAATTTTAAGAAAAAAAATTAATGAGTGTAAACATATTAAATAAAAATAAACTTGTATTAATTGACGCATTAACTTAAACAGAGATAATAATAATAATAATCAAAACATCAATAATTTACTAGTGTTGTCAAAATTTATCGCAATTATATTCAATAAATATATTCAATTGCAACACAAGAAAGTAAAATATTTTTTAAACAAATTCTAAAATTTAATATAATTACGGTAAGCATACCTTAGTTTGATTCAAACTCAAGATAAAGATAGCGATATAATGTTAAAAAAAATTATGAGATTAAATGCTTTAGGTTTAGCTTCAATTCTATGTTTGCTAAAGTCTGATGGATTGACTCAATAAAATGTAAAAATACACTAAATTCTAAATTGGAAGCAGGAATAACGAAGAAAAATGTAGATGTAGTAGATTTTTATTAAAAAAACATACATTATACGTATATACCCGTAGATTGTTTATAAACAACAATAAACAAAGGGTTAATTTTGTTGTTCAATTTATGCGTGAGTGGGAGTAAAAAATATAAATTTTTTACACATAATGTAAAATTATTTAATTCGTTTTTACACGTTTTATAAACTCTAAAATGTTCATATTTTTATTTCTGACTCCAGATATTTGATATTTTCACTTTACCCGTTAATCCATAAATCCTTAGAGATTCGAAGATATCGATCGTAAAATGTTGCTATTAATTTCGAAAACATAATATTATGCTGAGTATGTATTCTTTGCAGTCTCTTTGAGCTTAAATTTTTGCACTTTTCCCGTAACAGTTCGCGGAAATTCTTCAACAAATTCAATAAATCGCGGAATTTTAAAATGACTTATCTTTTTAAGGAATAAAAATTTAAAAAATTGTAAAAGTTTCAAAGTTTTATGATAAAATATTACTTTTCCTTTGCAATAATCTTTTAGAAGTTTTTCGTTTAGCGACACACCATTTTTAACTTTGACATACGCCACAAGCTCTTCACCCATTCTGTCGTCTGGAATGCCGACGACCTTAACATAGCAATGAAATAACAAAGAAAAAATATGTAAACTAAACTTAAAATATCTCTCAGCGAATGCCTAAAAAATAATAAATACTGTATTCGTTAGCTTACGAATAATATAAATCTTTTAGCAAAATTAATTAATTATAAAATTTTACTAAACAAAAATATTCGCTTACATGTGCATCAGTTACTGATGGATGAGCGATAATAAAATCTTCTATTTCTTTTGGGTAGATATTCTCTCCGCCTCTTATTATCATATCCTTAATTCGACCACTTATCGTAAGATATCCATTCTCATCCATTATACCGATATCTCTAAATAATTTAATAAAAAATTATTGAAACATGTTTTTTCGAAACGATTTTGAATAAATGTTGATACCCCGTGCGATACCATCGATTCTGATCGAGTACTTCCTTTGTTTTGCTTTCTTGATCCCAATAGCCAGCGAACGTGCAATGACCGCGAGAGCACACTTCTCCCGGTTCGCCACACCGTTTGATTTTACCAGTTTCGGGATCAATCACTTTAATTTCGATATGATCTAATGGTCGGCCAACCGATTCGTATCGATGCTTCTTCGAGTCATTAATTGATGTCAGTGTTACCACTGGACTGCTTTCTGTGCTGCCATAAGGGATCTGTGATTGCATTGAGCGTAAAATAATTGATCAATTTTAAAAAACGATTAAAAATACAAATCAAATACAGACATACTAAAACGTGTTCACATGTAGGCATTTCATTCTTTACTCTTTCGATGAGCGGTGGCGGACACGGAGCGCCAGACATTATTGCTGATCATTTGGAACAGTTTCAGATCAAATAAATTAAAGTTTTTTATTATTATATCGTATATTTGTTGAATACCTCTTAAAAGTGATTTAGTGTCGAAATTTTTGACATTCGAACTCAGTATATCGATATACATAGTTGGAGTGCCATAAACAAAATTGCATCTTAATCGCCAAAAGTTGAGAAATACAATATAAAAAATTTAAATTGGATTAAAAGTGAATTTATATCTAACTTATATACAGTTACTTTAAGTTTTGAATAGCTTTCAATGTGTCGATTGCGCTAAAGAAAGGCGCAGGTAAAACAAGAGTTCCTCGTCTGTGCGCGATAGTGATCGCACCGACAACAGTACCGAAACAGTGATAGAGCGGAACGGGAACGCACGCCACTAATTGAGAATCGCTAAGTCCTTCGAAAATTCTTTTGCCGATAAACCACGAATTTTGTATAATATTGTGATGAGTAAGTGTGGCACCTTTTGGGTGACCAGTTGTACCAGAAGTGAACTGAATGTTAATTGAATCATCAAATTGTAAATCGGAATCGATATCACTACCGCTATAACTCGTGTTAACATATAAATCGTTAAATCGCGTCAAATTATTGGGAGCGATCTCTTCCTTATCATCATTAATAAAAACTAAATTTTTCAGCGATGGAATTCTATAAATTGAAAAATAAAATGAAACGTAGAAACTCTAAAATAAAATTAATATTACTTCTTACATACTTTTCGCTATTAACTTGAGTGCCCTTCGCGTCTCTCAATATATTCGGTGATATACTTTCTAATATATCACAATAATTTGATGATTTAAACTTTTGAAAACTGATAAGAGTATGGCATTTTACTAAATTGAGACAGTATTCTAGTTCTTTCGCGCGATAGCCTGGATTCACATTCACCTAAAGTTTTTATCAAACAACAACTTTTTTAGAATTTTATAGTAGAGAACAAAATCAATGTTGAATACCATAATAGCACCAATCTTTGCAGTGGCGTATTGCGATAAAACCCATTCATAACAATTTGGTGCCCAAATGCCAACTCTATCACCTTTTTTGCATCCAATATTCTTCAGACTGGCCGCTAATTTATTTGCCTGAATATATAAACAATAGAGGATTATGGCATAGTTTGTGTGTAATCCAAACCAGTGATGCACACGCTCGGCGCTCACTCTCACGCTTGGCAATTAAACGACGCTAATCTCGCACTCTCGAGTAAAATAAAAACGCTCAATTTTTTTAAACGCTCGAGCATTGAGTAAACCGAGCGTCAATTTAAATATAATCCTTAATATAAAGAATTTTAGGCATAATTAGTAGAAAATTATTTGCACTAATAAATAATAAATATTCACCACTCGGTAAATATCCAGCGCTCGCGTTCAACATTGAGCGCCATCCGTTCAAGCTTTGCGCATAACTGATCTTAACTAGACTATGTAATCGTAAAAAATTTAAGGCCCGAGCCCGAAAAAAGCCCGACAATTTTAAATTTCCAAAGCCCGACCCGGCCCGATTTTCCTTAATATTTATCTTTAATCTCAAAATCATAACCTAATTAAGTTTCTATTTATTTTGCTACGTTATAACAATATTTTATGCTTATTTTTTCCTAATATTTGATAATAACAAATAGTATTCTCCAATATTTTAAATTTATTTATGCTTTGTTTAGAATATTTTCATCAAAAATCAATATTTCCGGCCGACTATTTTTTCTCGACTTAAGGCCCAAGCTCGACAAAGCCCAACAAAGAGTAATCTAAGTTTATAGAAATTTCTAGAAACACAGTAATAGTGTAGTGACTAAGGTCACATACACTACAGACAGACATCCCAAATACAATAGCTCTTTATTTAAAGTGATCTAAAAATTTACTAATAACACTAAAAATAGCTTTAAAGTAAATTCTTTGGATAAAAGTACTATTTTTTAAAATAAGTCGGGTATTAACTAGTGGAACGAAAAACAAATTTTATTTAAATTCTCACGCAGACTTGTTTGTTTGCTCTTTGAGTGTCTGTTAACATCAATTTTAGTGATGTTGACTCAACGAAAGCTAAATCACAACTGAATCAAAATACACAGTACACTCATTAAAGTGCTATTTACAACAATTTTATATAAAACAATAACATTTTTTCTGTTAAACAAGATTTAGAAAAAGTACAAAATGCTTAGAAATCAAAATAATGTTGAGCAACATTATAATAAATAATTTAAATGCTTAATATATTTAATACACAAAAAATTTGACAGTACTCTTGATTTAATTTAGAATATAAAACAAAGTGAGCTCATTATGTAAATAATATAACGTCAATACTGAAAATGTATTACAGCAAACGTCAACAAAGCATACGTTTTTACCGTGAATGTCGTTATCGCAAATAAATATTTTGACTAATTTTAAATAAAAAATATTAAATATTTTAAATTATATAGTAAAAATGTTAACAAGTATAACCTGAACCAAAGTTACATTCAAACTGAAGTGACTAAAATTCTTTAACTTTATTTTCTGTCTAAAGCTAAAATTCTAAATAAGTGTCAAAATTTTAAAATATTGAAGAAGAATCTATTCCAATATCTGAATTTATAATATGAAAATTTTTATCAATTATCATATTTAAAGATTACTCTTAACAAATTTTAGGAAAATATGTTAAGATCATGTAAAACAGCTTTAATATAATAAATGCAATCTTTTAAGGTCTAATTATACAAGTGTTGCCAAGGTTCGGGCTCCACAGCCTTATGATTGAAACCAGAGCCTGAGCCTCCGAGCCTAAGCCTTAGAGCCTCAATATGTATTGTACCACAAATGAGTAATAAAATTTGTTTACATTAATATTCAATGATATTGAATTTTTTGATTTAATTTTCTCATATATAGTTAACTATAATACACATGTTTAACTTTTGGATTAAACTTTATGAAAAAGTAAAATAATTTTATTGAAAATATTTTAGTAAATATTTTAAAATTTTTAATTTATAAAGTTAAAGCCTCATTAAGAGGCTCCAGGCTATAGGCTCCAGGCAAAGCCCAAAATTTTAGCCTCAGGTTCAGGCTCAAAAATATGAAAACCTCAAGCCCGAGCCTGTGTCAAAAATTTCTACACGAGTACATTCCTTGGGATCAGGTTTAGGTTCAGGCTCCAGAGTCTATGAGGCTTTAAACTGCCATCACTACTTGTCACTATTTGTGTATTCGCTCAAAAGCTTAGTTTTTCTATTTGTAAATAGTTTTGCCATATTATATGTTATCATTTGTTTTATACTTTATAAGACTATTTAGTATGAACATACGATTAATATATTTGTTTAGCATTTATTTGCAAAATTTAATTTATATAAATTTTTCAGATTTAAATTTTTTGCAAAATTTTAATAGTGTATAAATCAATGCTTTATTGGTTTGTCGGGTTTTCGTTTAAATTTTTCAAAACCCGCCTGACCGTTGTTAAAATCAAAAAATTATATTTTATGAATATTGTTTGGGTCATAAGAATTATGTTTAATTGTGTTTTGTTTGTTCCCGATAAGTTTTGTATTCAACCAAAACTAAGTTATTATTTGAGTAAATATTCTATAATTGGTATTTGTTGTGGTTTTGATCATACACTTACTCTAACAAAAGAATGGAGTTTATGAGTTCATATTAAAGATATTATTTGCGTTAGGTAATGATAAATAATAATTATTGACTAAAAATACCATTTAAAATTGAGACAACGAACACAACTAAAGTAATAACTAATTCGTGTGGTTTTTAAATTTATATAGCAATCACAGAAAATGATATAGAATTTGGTTATGGTTTGAATGATGATATACAGTTAAATATTGAAGGTATTTTCTTAACACATGCATATAAAATTAAATGTTCCAATAATTAAACAAATAATGTGTGGAAAGCGTTGCTCTTTAATGTTGTCTATTGATGGCGTTATTTACGTGTTTTATTTAAATAGATAATCCAAACAAACCAATAAATATAAAATGAATTCAAGTATTTTTTTGATATCACTGCAACATTACATACGTAATATATACGTTGAATTGTTCGCTAATGTCATATTTTGAGTAAAGCTTCCTGCTGTTCGGTTAAACTGCAGTTAATACTGCTGTTTTTTATGGTAATGTTCGATTATATAAGATATTTGCAGTTTTGGTTTTTTAAATTTTTAAGAAAAAAACTGCTTTTAAGCCACACAACCCTGATTTAAATTCTGTATATCTCCGTAAATCGTTAGAATTTTTTAACCAGAACTCCACAATAATCCGGCAGTTCTCAACAAGTCATTTCGGTTACCCGTTTACTACTCTAATCTCTAAATTAATCTTTTATAAATTTAACTAAATCACTAAAAACAATAAAACAGCTAAAGAGTTTTATTATTAAACTTTTTCGTGAAATATTTACGCGAATTTAGTGCATTAAACGAAACTATAAGCAGGTTCAGATTACGTCTGAACTGAAAATGATAAGCTTGAGAACTTTTCGAGTCTCTTCACTTAAATACAATATAGTTATTAAGTAATACATTTTTCATAAAATTAATTTCGTGTAGATTATGGATTCATTGAATTAAAATATATTATTAGTTTTGACTTAAATTCAATAAATTTTAAGTTATTTTTGAGAATTTATTAAAATGTTTGAACTTATATGACGCTTAAATTGTAGTTCGGTAGTTATTCGTTTAAAAAGTAAGTGTTATTAATTAATTGTATATAAATGTGATCAGTCTGGCGGTTTAAATTGGTGTTTTGCTGTTTTCGGATCAGTTCGGTTTGGAAAAAAATAAAACCGTTAACATTTTTAAAATTTATTAAAATATTCTTAATAAATACTGATAATAACTGATTTCTCATACAAACACGTACACGCTAAGCTTTTTCAAGGATAAATATAAAACCAGATGCGCATAGAGAAACCATTTTTACGTAATTCTAATGTGTCTCTGTGTGTAAATGATTTCGTTTATAAAATAATTGAGATTAATGTTAATAAGTGCTGATTTAAATAAAATAAATTTGTTAATAGTAATCTGATGATAATGAATATAATTGAGAAACATAAAATCAGAAGAGTTGAACCTGGAAAGTGGGTTACAAATTATTTGGATTTAAAAGCAAATGTAAGAGATCTAATAGAGTTTGATAGAGGCTTATACAAACATTGGGCGATGTATGTCGGAATGTGGAGCAATAATTATGAAATGGTGGTCCACTTTAATCCAAAAGGTGATAATGAAAAAGTGAGTATTGGTTGGGTTGAAGGTATCGTTACTGTTGACAGACTTGGAATAATTGCAGGTATTGTCTGTTAGGTGAGAGGGAATAAACAATTATTAAAATTAATATACTATCTAATAGGTAGCAGTAGAATGCGTATCAATAATTTGATTGATGAATGTCCGAGATCGTGGAAAGCTATCGAAGGAGATATTATGAAACTAAAAGATATAGATGGGTGTCGTTATTCGTTAACGACGAATAATTGTGAAAATTTTGTAACATATTTGAGATTTCCAGTGACGCGAGGTTTTCGTTGCCAAATGGCTGGTGGTCTTCTTCAATATGCTGACGAGACGTGGTATATCGGCACTTATGAAAATGGAGGCATGCAAACAATACAGTGGAATGAATATATTAAGGCAGTTGAGGAACACAGAGCACCAATAAATACTATTCCATACTGGGTTTATATGTAAATCAATTGATGCATTTTTTTAAATTATTCATATTATAAACATAAATGTATTATTGCTTTAATATTATTATTTATCTTATTATTATTTGATATATTTTATTAAAATATTAAAATGTTTTAACCCGACAGGTTAAATCCCGACATTACTAAAGTCGACAGACCCCCACTCGAGAGATTTCCACTTGAAAATTTTCCAATCTATAGTCTTCCACACGAAGGGCCTCAACCTGAATGGCTTCCAAACAATGGGCTTCCACACGAAAGGCCTAAACCTGAATGGCTTCCACACGAAAGGCCTAAACCTGAATGGCTTCCACGCGATGGGCTTCCACACGAAAGGCCTAATCCTGAATGGCTTCCATGCGATAGGCTTCCACACGAAAGGCCTAAACCTGAATGGCTTCCATGCGATAGGCTTCCACACGAAAGGCCTAAACCTGAATGGCTTCCATGCGATAGGCCTCAACCTCAAAGGCCTAGAATGGACACGATTCAAAGAGGCCCTACTCGATTATATAATCAAAAAAAATTAACTAATTTTTCTTTTTGAATAATTTTCAAAATTTTTAAAAATTACAAAAATGTTTTTGGAGATTATATTTATTTTGAATAAAATAATCGATAAAGTTTTAATTAATTGAAAGTATTTTCTGTGATTAAAATTTAATATTTTTAAACTTTTGATCAAAAAAATTTATTTATCATTTAAAAGCCATAAAATGTTTTTGTGCCAACACTTTATTACAATTCATTTGTTCATTTGTTCATGAGCTACATCTAAAATATGTTTTTTCACTAAATTTAACATAAAATCAATTGTTGACACAATAGCTTCAATAACCAACTGTTCCCTACGATTAAAACCCCAACCATTATCTGTGAGTACTTTTGAATTTTGATTCCCACTAAAATATATTTTAGATATTTTATAACAAAGATTATATACTGTACTGTTTCTGTGACATTTATTTGTTAGTTTTAGTAGAAAATAATTACTTTTTAAGGTCACTTTGTTTATATGAAAATCCGAAGATATTTGGTGGTCAATTATGAACATATTTAGTCTAAATAATGAGCTTGAAAAATAAATTTATTATCAGTTTTAAAGATGTTAAGATAAGTAAATTTAAAGAAAATGAACTTTAAAAGTAAATTTATAACAAGACTACCAAACATTTTTATTGTCATTTCATGTGATTCAACAACTTTACATAAAACCAAAATTTTATTATAGATTTTCTTATTATTTTAATAAATTTTAAAACTATTTCAAAGAATAAGAAAAATATATTCATTATTACTTTGAAATTAGTTTAGCGCTAATTGTTAATCTAAACGAAGCTAAAAGTCATCTGTTGTTTGGTGGTGTTTCACCAAACTCATAATAGACTGCGGTTATCATTTCGAGCTTTACCCGCCATCCACACTAAAATAATTCAAATCTCATCAGTTTTAGAGGAAATTATTTTGATATTCTTACTTAAATTCTTTTTTATTAAAAATTTTAAATGTATTTTTTTCCGAAGTTGACCTAATAAATGTAAATTAAAATAAAGTTGCAATAGTTTGAAATAAATAAAATCGTTAGTTAAATTTAAAACAATTTGATTCGTTATTTAAATTTAGTATTTTTTAATTTTTAAGTTAATCCCCAATTAAATATACGTTTAATTATCGATTTTGAGTGGTATTAAGAAATCGTTAATTAACAATTTTCATGTCCGTAGTTATGAGTATTAATTAGTATTAACACGTGATTATCATGTGTTGGCATTAAGATATAACAGATATGGACAGTGCGGTAATGATAATACACGTAAATAATTAATACCATTTAAAATAGAAATATTGAACACAACTAAAGTGATCGCTATTTCGTATGGTATTCATCATTCAATAGCACTCACAGATAATGGTATGGTATTTGGTTGGGGTTTGAATAGTAATGTACAATTGGGTATTGAAGGTATTAAGTCAACACATATGCCTATAAAACTAAATGTTCCAAAAATTAAGCAAATAATGTGTGCAAAGCTTTGCACTTTGATATTGTCAAATGATTGCGATATTTACCGTATTTTCCCGACTATAAGGCGCGCCTTACAGGGTGTCCCAAGAGGGGGGGTCTGCGCCGTCTACACCCCTTTAAAAATCTGAAAAGTTGGACACCCCCCTAAAATTTTGAAAATTCAAGGACGAAAAAAATTGAAAATTTTGAAAAGTTTTTTCACGAAGTGAAAAAATTGTCCATCAAAACCGATGAGTTTTTGTGACACCTCAAAATTTTGACCAAAATTTCAAAAAATTATCGTTTAAATTCGATGAGTTTTTCGAGGGGGCGTGGTTTAGGCTTTCATCAGGAAAAAATGTTGAAAAAAAAATTTTTTGAAAAAAATTTTTGGTCTGACGTCCAAAATATTGTCCGCTAAATCCGGTGAGTTTAGACCCCCACTTGAATTTTGAAAAAAGTCGAAATGAGACCCCCCCTGACCATCAGACCTTGGGACACCCTGGACGGTTTAATATACCACAAACATGAAAATACTATTCCCAGGAAATAAAAGCAAATTATAGGAAATTATTTCTATTAAAATACATCAATCAATTCCGAGGAAAGTAATGAAGTGCGAAATAACGTTAAGAGATGAATATATAGATTGATGTGAGGGAAAAAAAAGTCGATTTAATTCGTGTAAAGTTGAATACTGTACACACGAAAAATATACAAAACGATATAAAGATAAATTATGTTTGTTACACAATAATAGTGTGGGTTTGTTATCGTTGTTGAGTAATCAATAGCGGAATGAATGTTGAAAAATCAATCTTTGTTGTCGTTACAAATATAGTGTAGATAAATACAGCTCTCCGTTCATAATAAATTATTAAAGCTTACAGTTAATACACTGCTTATCTAAGATTAAAACTATATATGCATAAATAAAATTAATTATGTATATTAGATTAGGTAATCGCAAAAAATTTAAGGCCCGAGCCCTATAAAAGCCCAACACAATCAAGCCCGAGCCCGAAAAATGTCCGACAAATTTAAATTTCCAAAGCCAAACACGGACCGATTTCCTTAATATTTATCTTTAATCGTAAAATCACAACTTAATTAAGTTTCTATTTATTTTGCTACTTTATAACAGTATTTTACTGTTATTAATGCAAAAATATTGGTTGTTTAGAATATATTCTTCAAAAATCAAAATTTTTTGGCTTTGTTATTTTGAATCCAAAAGCCCGGCCAGAAAATTTTTCTTAAACTTAAGGCTCAAGCCCGATAAATCCTGCAAAATATGTCGGAGGCCCTATCAATCGGGGGCCCTTTACATACTCTAATGCATTTAACTTGAGATTTACTTTTTTTAATCGGTTAACTTTAGGTTAATAATTTTTTATCATTCGAAATAAAATTTACTCTTAATTTATATTGTTCATAGTTATTGTTTGTAAATATTACAAAAGTGATTTAAAATATTTCTTATATTAATAATGTTTTTTTTAATTTTTTTAACATTGGGTTTTAAAACTGTATATTCTATTGGAAAGTATAGAAAATAATTAACGCAACAGACAAATAATGATAAACTTAGTTTGAACTTTATTATTGAATAATTTCCCATTAAAATAGAAAGTATGAACACATTTATTAACTTAATGTCCTTTTATTAATACAAAACAAATAACAAATAGAAAACGTTTCACATGTAGTCGTTAATAGAGATTTTATCACAAATCACAATGAATTCGCCACAAGGGATGTTCTAGTGTTAAAATATATAGCGAAACATTTT
>JAQGAW010000378.1:0-31365 GCA_034698025.1 Phthiracarus crinitus
AGAGAGAGAGAGAGAGAGAGAGAGAGAGAGAGAGAGAGAGAGAGAGTATGCAAGAATATTAAGAGTTAACTTTTAGTTTTATGACCGAAAAAACTTATTACGAGTAAAGTATTATTGGGAATAATCAAAACGGTGTTCACGTTAGCGAAACGCGCAATAAACACAATCTGGTATCAAAAAACGTGTGCTCATTTTTTTCTCTCATTCACTGCTTTGTGCATCGCTTTCGTTCTCAATCGCACATTCAATGCAATATCGTTTCCATTAATAACTTACTTGTTATTATAACTATTATTTTTTCTCTATCGTTAACGTTATTCGTTATTCGTTATTCGTTATTTAGCTCAGTTCGAGGGTCATTGCGGTGTTCCAGAAACAAATCTTATTTATTTTTGTTTATCGCAGCTTTAAATTGCGTTTGATATTTGTTTACATACGAATTTTTGTTTTACCATAAAAATTCACAAACGTGTGAATTATTTTAACAGTATTATAATTTATTTTAATTTCTTAACAATTTTCTTAGCACATCATTTAAAACATTGCGCTTCATTTAAAATTGCATCTCTCTCTCTCTCTCTCTCTCTCTCTCTCTCTCTCTCTCTCTCTCTCTCTCTCTCGTGTTGTTGCTAACTCATGCATTTTTTTTGTAAAAATTTAATTTATGAGGCAATAAATGTTTGCGTGAATGTATTTTGTATTACATTTGTTTCATTCTTTTGGAAATTCATTTTATAAACTTTATTTTTATGTGCGCATGTTTTAATAATTATCAAAATAATGGTGAATAAGATTTAATGTTTTTATCACTATTGTCTGCCAATTATTCTGAGAGTTGATTAATTTTATTGCTTTTCAACAATAATCGAGTATTTATTCTTTGTGTGCGTTATAGAGATAAGTGAGCTTAAGTATAGCATTAAATAATTATAATTTGTTTCACAATTGCGCTATTATTCCATTCGTTGACAGTTAAAATATATTTCTTTAAAGTTGTAAAAATAAAAACACATATTGTATTTTATCGCTTAATTACCAGTAAAACATAGAGTTTAACGCTTAAGTAAAAAATTTCTTTTTTATACTAAATATAAGATCCTAACGGTTTCGAATCTAATTATAATTTATAACAGAGACTATAATTTTTAACTGCTCGCGAATATGTATATAAATTTAAAATGATTATATTATATTGCCATTCGGTTTTTTCCATTTTAAACGCATAAAATTTAGAGCGATATTACATTTTAATATATGTTTATGTAAAAGAAAACATAAGAAAACACTAAGACGCGCATTGAATGCTAAATTATAATTAGCTATTCTGTTTGGTTGTATTAAAATAGACTGCTTCTGGTATACTCTGGATACAGTTCAGTCGCACTGCGAGAAGTTTTCAATGAATGATAGAGTAAATATGAAAATATATAGTCATTCGAAAGTTAGTGTTTTTTCTAAAACCAAATATAAGCTACTTTTCCCATATTTTTCAACGATGAAAAATAAAACTTTAAGCAAATACAGTATAAAGAAATAGAATATCGTTTCGTATTGAATCGATTGATTTTATTACATATGGATTGTGTAATAAAATTGTAAATTTCAAATAACACAGTAGAGTGGATCGTATGAAGTATTTTTTTAAATACATATCAGTATCCACTATTCAGTGCAGAATATTCCGTGCAGTATATTCACAGAGTACTGGAGATGTGTATACTTGTAATGTCACGAGCTTTCAATGCAATAATGCATTATGAATCGCATAGTTTGCAGACTCGAGAATCATTGTGAACACATATACAAGCTTTTTTGATCGTCACTTGAATCGGCATCCATGGCAACAATAATATATATTTCGCTTCCCATGTCTTCCTTTCTTACTCTAAAGTAGCCATAATTTAGTTAAATATTTTCGTGTTACGTTTTTATCAGTGTTAAGAATCATTGCATTATTAATATCTGTAAATCAGGATATTAAGCGACATATTTTATTTTCTTAGGTGATGATGAAAATAAATTTCGATTCAATATATTATGAAAATATTATTTTGTTTGACTAGTCTTATAACTGAGAAAAAGTATAAATTACATAAAAAAACGAATCGATTAAATAAATAAAAGCTATAATTTAAAATGAAGGTACGATTTTTGAAAAATAATTTAATCGAAAACAGAATCGATTCAAAATTTATTTTATTTCTAATTAAATAAATAAATATTTATTGATGTCTGTCTGACTCTCGTATCTACACAAATATATGTCAGTATAATTAAACTTTCAAAAACTTATGCGGCAAATCGGGCGGAAATTGTCAAAATCAATATGATCTAACATTAGACGAGAAAAATTAATCTCACGCCACATACACACACACACACACACAAACACGCACATACTATTCCCATATTATTCTTATTCTTACTGAGTGTGTGTGTCGTCTGTACACCTACGGTCAACAGCGTCTTATTTACAGTTATATTAATCATATATTGTGAGACACTCTCATAGTAAAAACCTATACATTATTTGTTACCATTGTTCGTGACCGCTGTTCATTTATAGCATCTACGGTATATTTCCGATATATATTTCTCGTAGATCTCTTGAAATAACCATTAGAAATCTCATTTAAGTTTTATTATATCATCTTAACCTTGACCTTTAAAATGGTTTGTAAACCGGATGTAAATTAAGCTCTGTTATAGCACACACATATAAATGTAAACGAAATTTGTACAACTGTTGTGTATCAATCTTACTCAAAACTAGATAAATATTTTTGCTGCGGATTTAACACTTAAAAGAGTTATTTAAGGGTTTTTAAGTAATTCTAGTGTAATCAATACGAGTTATGTATTTTTACTTAAATAATTTCCTAAAAACATATGCGATATTGTAGTGTGTGATTAATTTCGATACCATTGTAATAATAATTGACCAGAAAAAAGAGAAAAGCCTATTAAGTTAATATGGGTTATTAGTTATAGTCAAGTAATTGACTCAAGAGTTAAGCGGAAAAATGTCCAAATTAACTGATTTTGCGTTCAGATACTCAATGCCAACGGGTTTGTGCACAAAAGTTAGATAATTTATTTGCGTAAATGATAATCGAGTTTTAGTTATCTTAAATTACCCGGCATTAACGTCAAAAAAGGTAGGATTCAATTGTTCAATGGGTTAATAATAGATTAGATTCGATAGTGTATATATACGGTAACTACAATAATATGACATTATTATTGAAATCTCAAGATTCTAATCCATTGTTTGTGGACGATTAACTAAAAATCAACTTATTATTATATATTTAATTGTTTAAAAGCTTTGGCATTGTTTTTGATACATTTTATTTTATTGAATATTTATTTTTTATAAAAAATTAAGCGGTGTTTTTAAATAAAGTTTCCAATAATTTAGTTAAGAGTTGTAAAAAGACTTGAAAATACGAATAAGCATTTTAAATACCCCGAGGTTTATTTAATTCTCTGCTTATGTTAAGAAATGACAATTAACCAGTAATTCATTTATGGTTGAATAAAATGTAGAGAGTTTTTCGTATGAATTACATATAGTTTAAATTTTATCTAAATTTATCATTCTAATAATTTTATATAAACGATTGATTTAAAACAATTTACATTTAGGGGTTACATTTTATCCTAAGGTATTATTTATAATTTTTTGAGCTTATTTATATTAAAAAACATAGTCAAAAATGATCAATTGGTTTTTTTGTAACCCTGTAATTTCGAAAATATTATCTGATTATTTTTGTAGAGACAAAAAAACTACAATTAAACTATGATCATAACAAAAATATCAAAATATAATTTTTCAGAAATTAAATTATATTGGTTTTTAATTATTTATAAAATAGATTTTTATGTTTGCTTAGTGATAGCAATCCTTAAGCATTTAAATAAATCTTAGTTATTGAAATTATTCTTAAATCAGAATTTAATTAGTTCTAACTTAAAGACAGAATGTATTTGCATGACATGTGTATGTAATTAAATTAATCAAAAATAAATTGTTTTCATTTTTTTGGCTGCTAACGAGAAGAGAAAATTATTTTATAAGCAAATTGTTTGCATTCTTCGCTTTCGTCGTAACAAAAAATCCTGAATACTTTTTTATTATCGTTTCGGTTTTATTTTTATTGTTTTCTGTTTTATATTATTACAGAAATTTTCTTACTTTAAGAGCGCTTTTTTACCGACAAGTTTTTTTTTATAGAATTTGAAATAGTAATCGCGAAAATAGCGCATACTTTTCTATGGCTAATATTTAGATGTATTATGTAAAAGCAAAGAAGCGATTTTTTATGTTATATACAGTAGAATAGAGTTAATAAATCTTTCAGTATTTTTTCAATTTTTTACGGATTTTCTTATGCTCTCAAACTTTTTCTTTTGCTACTTTTCTCGTTGTTGTTCACGACTCGAAATGTCATAAATATTTTGTTCGGCTCAACAGAATAAATCTATTTAGTTTCTCTGTATACGCTATATATTTACTTATCACAGAAACATACTTTCGTTTCAGTATTAGTAAACACAGACACTGGCGAAGAATATTGCATTTATTTTATTTTCTTTCGGTGTTTAAGAAAGCGTTTTTCGCTCGAATATATTTTGTTACAATATTGCGAAATTTTGCGCAGAGGCGGACATTTTAATAAATAATAGATATGCGAATAATATTCGTTTGCAATTACTTATGCTTCACAATAAAAATCAGATTATGGATAAATACTGTATGAATAATTAATAATATCGCATTTTCGAAAGAAATTCACGTTTTATTTTACAAAAAATTTTGATTAAGCAAATCTAATAGGATTTTATTGCGATTATTTTGTTACATCCGTAAGATTTATTCTGATTTCTTAAGATCAAAGTACTAGAAATTAATTAGATTATTCCACGTCATAAGGGATTAAAAGTTATTTAATATTAATCGAATTATTTTAGAATAGCGTCTATTATTGAACTTTTCTCTAATAAATTTTGTTTAATCTTATTTTTAATGGCAAAGAATATATTATTATTTTAATATTAAAATTATTTTTACTTTTAATGATAATTATTGAGTTTTGAGTATTATTAAAAAAAACATATATCACAGCCTTAGTTGTACACAAAATATTTACAGAACAAAAGGAATTAAAATTTTTGTTTTTAGTTGTCACGTTATGAATAATATTTTTTGATTATAAAACATTTGTTTGGTTATATGATGGCATCATATAAGCTATTGTTTTGTAACCAGAAAATACATTTGTTAATTTTTACTTTTATTTTCTCTCAATCATTCGTAAAGAAAGAGTAGACATTTAAAAAATGTTGGTATTTCAGAAATATTTAATAATTTGGCAAAATCCTCAGGAATATTACAAAATTTATAATAAATATTATAAAATAAATTATATTAATTAAGATATTATATGGTACGACATCTGAAATCCCTTCAAGATTCGACAGAAGCCACACCGAAACCAAATGGGCACTAACGAAACATAATCGTTATTAAACCCGAAAACCCAATAAACCGATATCAAAAATAAGATGTAGACTTAATGTTTTTGTTTGCAAAGAATTCCAAAATTTTATTGATTATTACACTATTATTCCAATAATTAATAAACTGTCTACTCGTGTATAACAGTTATTTTCTTGAAAAATTAATTTCAATTTATAAATAATAAGGGAAAAAATCATAACAGTTAATAAAAAATGATACACCACTTAGACTGTATTCGAGAACCAAAACAGAGTTATTAGATTGAATTCAATTTGACAAATGTGTTATAAGCTTATTTACCTCTCGAATACCAGCGAAAGTGCTGAGTTTTGGTGTTCGAGAGTGGGAAACAGAAAACACTAAATGGCAATGAACGTGATTTCATAATGCGATAAATGTGTTAACACGGCTCGCAAAATATTTTGCGCCGCATTTCTGCGCTCCCATTAATTATATTTGCATGCCATTTATTTTTCACCTGAAAAATTCCGAGATTTTCAAGTGTGTGTGTGTACGAGAGTAATACATTAATGCGTATGCCGTAACTATTTTTAGATCGCAATTTCCACTTTTACTCCGGTAACTCATTCTCTAAATTCTCGCCTGTATTTATTTATGTTAATTTAATTCGCGTCGAGAGGAGAGAGCGCTTTTCGTATTAATAATAGCTGAATCATTATTATTATTATTACTCTCCAACAGTAAATGCAATGTTTATATGTGCGCGTTATTTGAGTTGCATTTACATAAAAAGTTATTTTTCTGTTAAAATTTTTTTAACCAAATTTCGAGTATAAATTCGCTATAGTAATCGAAATGGTAATTTTTTTAGCACCAGTGTGTGACAAAAAATTCAATTGTTTTTTAGAGCTCTTTAAAGTGTTTTTTATTTGATTGTATTCAGTAACGACAACTCTTCTCATTGTAATATAATCAATAGATAAAAATAGTTTTCTTTTAACTCTCGTTTTTATGTGCTTTGCGCTCAATGATCGCGAAGAGTTAACATGAAAATAACATGCGTTTTGCCTAAAGTGAAAAAACTTCTTTTATTGTACTTTTAAAAACACATAGGAAACTCATTGATTTTTTCCATACTTCTCATACACCCATTTTAAGATTTATTTCCAGACGCACATGAGAAAAACATTCGATAGAAAAAACAATTGCCTGCAGAGATAGTCGACGTTTATTATACTGTTGCGCAAAAGATTATTTCGAAACTTATTTGATTTGATTTAGCTTTAGTTTTATATTTTAAAATGAATATTCAATTCTTGACTGTTTTTTTTGTTTGAATCTTAAAATGCTTACACAGTGTTAATTAAGTCAATTCTCTCATTTATATTTTAATCACTACAACTCTCAGTTAGCGTGAGAAACTTATATCTTTGAATTCACAAAATATTTATTTGAATTTTTTATTTCTTATACAATTGTGAATTGTTATTCCAATGACAAATTCGTTGCGTCACTGCGAAACCAAAAATCATTTAATAATTATAATTAACGTTATTACGGGGTTTTCTTCTTTGTTTTCGAAACTCTATTTTTAGTGATCGCATATTTTTTAGTTATCTCCCGTTTGTTGCAAACTTCATTAAACTCTGTTAAGCGACTATTCATAAAGTTTTGTCAGTTTGCCATTAAAATTTATACGCTTATTGGAAATGTATTTTTATCAAATTCGCATCACTTGTCTATTGTTCGTAACCCTCTGTTTGTCTATTATTTTCTGATGATTCGTAAATTTAGCGTTTGCTGTACGTATTACGTCTTAGTTTGTTTGATGTGATGCTTTAATTATCATATTATTTCTTCATCATTCATATCAACTTTTTTATACACATCGCTCACATACACACACACACTCTCACGACTCAAACAAATGATTCTAATCATTCTATAGATGAAGCGATTCGGAGACACAAACATATATTTTTACATTCGCTTCAAACCTACTTGAATGACGTTATTTCATGAATAATTTGACGATTGCAGTGATGTTAGAGAGAGATTAACTCTTTTCAAATAAGAGTTGCAGTCATTTTTACTCACTATTAGTCACGAGTGCAAAAAAACTAAGAAAAATGTCACTGAAATTTATTACACCCTTCCGTTGTTAAAATTATCCTTAAAATTGAAATAATCGCTGCCTTGTTTTTTAGTTGGAAAAACAAATAAAAACTTTTTGCAAATCTTTTACCGCTAAAATAAGATTGTGATATCATTTTTTACGCAGCGTTTATTCATATAACTGCAATTGCAATTCATAGTTACGCTTGGCTTTAAGCATATATTTATATCAATTAACTGCGAAGTATTGTCTTAGAAAACCAGTGCGAATATTCCCACCTGAAACTGAAACTCTGGATAATAACTTTCTAGTAACAAATTATTTACGCATTTAAACTTAATTTTTAATAATCATAAAAAATGAGGGTAATATAACAACAGTAAATTCAAGTTATCATTCAAATCATATTTACAGCAAAATTGAAGGTCATTTGCGGTCTTCGCTCATCACTTACACCGTAATGAGGAAAACACACAATAATTATTATGTAATCTTTTTGCCATTGAATAATAACTAACCATTTTGAGAATATATTCGCATAATTTACTTTTTTATGCGTTTACTTGAGATGGACTCGTTTTATGGGATAACTAAAAAAATTAATTAATCATTTCTATGCCTAAATTTTAATTAGAAATTATAGATTCACATATGCAGTTCGGAATATAATCAAAGCTTATAGAATCATATCAACTAAAAACGAATTTCAAAATTCTCTGCTTTGGGAATTAACTGCACATTTATGCGGTAAAAATGTTTATCTCTAAAAAGTTTTGGCGACATTTAATGTGATTACGTGATCAGATGCTAATCAATGTCTACTGTGAAGGCGAATACGTATATAAACACCTAAAATAAATTCTTAAAACCACGAGAGAACACTGTATTTGCTGTGATTAGAACTTCCAAGGTTTCTCACATTTTTTCCTTTTTTATTAATACTAAAAATAGAGATATATAACCGCTTGTATGAAGTTTTTAGTCGATAATCCCCCGATAGATCAAAAATGCGAGTTAACAGTATCGCACACACTCGTCAAAGCCCACGCCATATAATTTTCAAAACAGCGCTTAAAACTTACGAGATTCTGTGTGCGCTTAACTTATTATATTAAAGACCAGTGAAGAGCGAAACTATATTCGACCGAAACTCTGCGATGCGAACGAAATTTTCGTTGAAATTTCATTTCTAGTTTACTGCTGGTGGTTCTCGCGTTTTATTCTGCTGGCATTCATTCAACCATTTATATTATTTATTTTTTTCTTCATTCTCTTTCTCTCTTCTTTTAACAATCAGCATAAGAATCGTCGAATCTATTCATTTTCTGCTTATCCTCATATATATTCTCTCTCTCTCTCTCTCTCTCTCTCTCTCTCTCTCTCTCTCTCTCTCTCTCTCTCATCGCTCTTATCCTTTTATCCTTCTCTACCTCTAATATCTTTAATATCTTTTTAGCAATTCTATTATGCAGTAATGGAAATAGCATTGCATATTAATACACCATTAATATTGAATAAATATTTTTCTTTGCAGTACGCATTCTTCAGTAAAATATATAAATTCTCTTTTGCATTATTCAATTCAATAGCGCACAACCCGTAAGTGTAAGCAATATTTTAGCCCTATTTTAACATACGTTAGACACGAAACTTATCGATTATTCGTAAAAGTTATATAACTTATATTTCGTTAAATCAGTATTTCACTTCTTCAGTGATTGAATTGATTAAATTAGGTTTATATGATTTTCTCGTTCACTTTTTGAAAAACGAGAACATAAATTTGACATAAATTTGTTAGTCAAACACAGTAATACAGTATAGGAAATAACTGTTGCAAAATATTTAAATAAATACAATAAATTACAAAAAATTAATTTAAAAGAGTTCTAGGATTTTATTTAATCAAAAACACGAAACCAATAGCATGAACAATACTTTTTAAATTTTTTTTGTTGGGAAAATTGAATTAAAGAAAATACGAAACTTTTTTCAATTACCTTTAAAAAATTCGCTTAAATTTTTTGCTGTTATCCAATTTACAGATTATCGCAAGTTTTTCGCGGTTGAATGCAAAGGTGGTTTTTCTCTCGCAGTAATGACAAATAAATTTGAAACCCAGTTGTAATTGATATTCCACATGCATTTAACCCCCGAAGCTACTACTTTTCTGCTACAGATTTTCTATATAATAGAAAAAAATAGAAAGAAATATACATATATTTTTTGCATTATTATATTAATCTAGATATTTGTTCGGAAAATCTGAATAATTTCCACGTTTGGAAAATAGGTTCATATTTCGTAAAAATCTATTGTTACCACATTTTTATGTATTAAACAAATATTTATCAGCAGAAATTGGAGTTAAAAAACTTTGCAAATCTACTAAACTAGTAAACAATGGACAGAATTTGATATAAAAAGAAGTGTGAAAATAACATGTAATTGAAGTATATTTTATAAAAAACATCATTTTAGTTGTTCAAAAGAAATGAAGTTATATTACTAAATTCAAAGAAATCTCAATTTTTTATTTACAAAATTTTAAACTAAAGCAAAAGATTTACTACAGTATTAGCTTACAGTAAGAGACTTTAAAAAGATACAGTATATCCTTTTGAAATGATGAAATTGCAGTTTTAAAATCCAAAAAATTTAACTTTTATTGAGTAGACTTTAGAGTATCAATTGTAGAAACAGCAAGAGAGAAAAAATAAAAACAGAATGGACAAACCAGAAATATTTAAATTGTTGCCTACAAGGAATTAATATAGTATGAGAACATGTTTCGCGGTATATAAACGAAGGGTGAGTTAACGTTACATCTGAGGAATTATAAACTATCCAATTCATATTTTAATTATTATTAAACTAACAGTCATTAGCACTAAATTGACGTTTATGCTATAATGTGTACTCAAATATATATTGCAACTATTATATCCTCTAATACAATATAGTACTGTTAAATATTCTAATGATTTGGTGTTGAAAGCTCTTTTCAGCAACAAATGGTACCTTAAAGTGTGTTCGATGAAGATCTAAGATCAAGATTTCGCAACAACTTTTCTAATTTGTTTTTCTGCATTTAATTTACTTCACTTAATGAGCGTTAGTAGTTTTAAAGGTCAAAAGAATGTAAAAACTATTTTCAATTCCTAAGAGAATTATTTGCGAAATCTGGATCTTTAGGGAGAAAATGGATGTTAACTCTCTGACTGTCTGTTTATTTGCTCTTTAGTTTAGTCTAACTTTATAAAGAAGATTTAATCAATATTTCGTCAGTTGTTAACTAATATTTTCTATTCTGCAAAAATTTTATTTAATCCAAAAAATGAAACTTATGGGCAAAATCATGTATAATGATGTATAAAATCATGCAAAGTGAACTGAACTCAACCTTATTTACTTAAATATTGTATCTTTGCATGTTTTTCTATTAAATGTGAAAAATTATAAATAAAGATCAATGATTGCCTTCAAAGTTGGGAAAAATGTAAAAGTATAAAGAGATCTTATAACAGCACAAACCTCTAGATTTAAAGTATATCAAACTGATATCTGACATAATAAACATGCAAAGCTGGAAATCTTCAACTTAGTGTAAGGTCAAGATTTAGTTGCATAATTTTTATCAGTAATTCGATAAAAAATTCTATTTTAATACACAAACCACTTGACAACGACTTCAAAAATAAATGCTTCGCCGATAAAAGGAAGCAATAATTTTTCAAAAAATAATTACTATGATTAAACGCATCGTTTTCTACGTCTACATTGGTTATGTGTGAATTGCGAATAATAAGAGTTTAATCATTAGATTAATGGGCATAGAAATTATATTTCCACAAGTAAACAGCTCTATAAATAAATACGCAATACTGTACTGTATTTCCACTCACTCATCAAACTTAATCCCTCACCGAAAATCCCTTCTAAATCCTCTCTGCAAAAGTAGTGGACTCAGTAATGCTGGGAATAGCGGGGGAGAGTGAATGAGAGAACGAAAAATAAAATTTGTGTTATCTTTAATAATTCTATATATCGAAGTTATGTTTTTTCTACAGTATGTGTGAAGTGAAAATCGATTATAAATATAGTAGAAGAGACCAGTATTACGAAGAGTAACTGAGAGGAGAGAGAGATTTAATTATGTCAAAATAATAATAATAATATTAATAATTCTGTGAAAGTCTATTTATAGCCAGAAATTTTTTGTCAAAGTTTATACGAACTAATCTTATCGTTCGGTCGCATACAAAAGTGTTGTTTGCCTTTTGCTATCGTATTTTTATTCGCTGTTTTCAAGTGTTTTATTTACTCTGCATATTAAAAGTATTTCTATTTAATAATGACAGAGAAGTTAAGAAGAGAACTAAAGTATACTAGTTGTGTGACACACACATTGAGATAGAGAGACACGTCAACAGTATGTGATCAATTGATATTTTTGCTGTACGAGAAGTTGATTTGTGTGTTCAAGCATTGCTCCAAGCGATCCGAAACTATAGCTTTTCTGCTTCTTTTTTTGCCATTTGAACCGAACGAACAAACACTATACAGAGTATATATTTGCCGTTACTTTCCGATAGATAACAGACATCGATATTTGAGTTATGAACTAATATTTCTAAAAATCCTTTTTTGTTAAATTTCGTGCTATTTCTTTGCGTTACTGAGTTTCATATTATGTGATTCACACGCTTTTTAGACAATTTTAGATTTTCCAATAAAAATATTTTATTCTAGAATTCAGAATCAGATGTTTTAAAAATGTATTCTAATCTATAAAATAATTCAATTAATTTTATGAATTTCATAGATAATTGAAAAAACACACGTTTGACTACAGAAAGTCAGACCGTTAATACCTTTTCGCCAATTATTTATCTAAACTTATTGAGCTAAGTTTTCACAAATGTTGCAAACATTAGAACCGTAAATGCACAACAATGTTAAGTTCATTTCAAGTACATGTCAAACTAACATTTTGGTTGTCAATGTAAAGACAAAAATGATTTATTGTGGAGATTTACCCCTATGTTAGGAAAGGTATTACTATTTTATTGTATAATTAGATAAGTTTAACCTTTAAGTCTAATTATAACATATTTTAATGCTTATAGATCTTAAAAAATTAAACCATTAACTAAGCGACAAGAAAATGGTAATAAATTAGGATTTGACTAATCTTTAACAATATTATGGTTAACACGTGAATTTTTAGTCGTATTTGAATTAATATTTTCTCAATCAGATTAAAATTCACGTGTTTAGTTGGCTGAAAATTATTGGTAAGCTTACTAGTGTTTATATGCTTAAATAATCTTTTAATAGCTTACTGTTACGAAATAAAACTTCTGTGGTGTTTACGAATAATACGCAAAAACATCAATTTTATAATATAGGTTTAAAGGTTATAAAGGAATTAAACTCAACCTCCACTAAAATTACTGTATTTAGTATAATCTGTTGGTGTTATTATACATCAAAATAACGACTGTCGTATTACTGTATAAGTATATTATTTTTTCCCATTAAATCCGAAACCTTTTAAAATATCTATTTTAGTCGTAATACAACTCATAAAATGGCAACGAATGAAAAATAAAAAAGATTCAGCAAAAAGTAATAATCTGGATAAATGCGTTATTTGAAACTTTATTTTTCAAGTTTGTCGGAAAGCGTGGAAAAAAAGAGAATTCGGGAAGCAAACACGTCGAGTCGATTTGTCCAATTTGTCGTTTTTCAAAAAATGTCAAGTTTTTATTTTTCATTTTACTTTTCATTTTATTTGTTTTCACATTTTCAATATTTAATGGCACATTGAAGTCGAACTGTTATTTGCTTTTCAAATCGAATATTTGATTTGTGATCGCATTACTAATATACAAAAATAATCAAAATGATTTTTGACATTTTATTTTTAATAGTTTTGCCAGAAATAAAACATTTATTCCCGTCTATTATAGCAAAACTAAAAAACCTCGAATAATTGATGTTTTTTACGATGCAAAATAAATGCTTATAATAACATTATAGTTACACACGTATTATGTTTTCTATTTCTATTATTAGAACAACATTCGATATGTTTGTGTTGTTCTCGGTTTTCGGTTTTCTCGTTATTACGGATCATTGGCTATTGTCACTATGGTTACAATTATTCGATTTTGATAGTATACACAAATAATTCTATTTTACAAATATATTTAAAGTTTAAGAATTTTATTTTTTAAAAAAATTTTGAAAATTCTTTTAAAAAATCATTAAATAAAATATAAAAGTAGTATATAGTTTGAATTTTTTGTTGTAAATATTATAAATGATTTAAATAGAGCGCAAAATACAAGATTTCCTCAAAACCCGACCAATTATTCAGACATATTAAACTTAATATTATTATTTGATGCTTTAATACCGAAAATTCATTTCAATAAATTCTCAAAACATTGAATTCGTAACGCATTTAATCATAATAATAATACAGTACTACTGAACTTCAATTATTTTCAGTGTATTATTATTATGATTGATGGAAATAATAATAGAATTTTCGATTCTTCGTAATAATATATATATTGTTAATAATTTCTCGAACTAAATGTCCAAATATATTTCTTTAATCGATTTCACGTGATTTTTGCGATTTTACTTTACTTTCATTTAAAGTTCAAGTAATCTTTTGATTAATTTCTTATTATTTTTATTAAGTTTTACAATATATGCGCTAAAATTATACCTATCCACATTTTTACCATTTATATTTACAGTGGATACTGTATAGTGTATAACGTATTGTTAAAAAAAATAAAATTCTCAATTACAGTATAAGCTTAAAAGTGAATTTTGGGTTAACAACTAAAAACATTGAGCTTAGTTATTGGAGTTTTATGTCTCAATCGTAAATTACAGACTCGTTTTAATAACTTTAGAGCTCATAAATTTGAATGCTAGTTAAATCTACAGTAACTTTAAACTAATATTAATTAGAGCACAAATATAATGAACAATCATTGATGAATGAGTAGATTTTATGTATTATTGAAACTTTACGCAATAAATAAATTATTACCTTTTGGTAAAATAGAGTAGTATTTTTGGCGTACAAAGAGTATTCATTTGGTATACAAGTCTCACATAACATGGGAATCGTTTCGCAAAGCGTAAAAGAATTGACTCCATTCTCTGTTCAGTATAATTTAAGTTTAACTCTTTTTTGTGAGTTCTTCGCACTTCGCGTTTCGTAATATTGAGTGCCATCAATTCACACGGTTTTATCACTCAGACTCTTCTGTTTTCAGCTGAATGGCTGAACTTACGAGTTAGTGTCAGAGTATATCACCATTAAATCCCTTTCATTGCATGACATGCATTACAAAACATGCAAAACATTCAAGATTTCGTTTCTCTCCACTTTCAATGTTACTGTTATTTTAATTTCAGGCTGTTTTTGCAATTATAGAAAAAGAGCTTTTCTTTCTTTCTTTTCTTTCGTATTTAACATAAAACCTTATTTTTGTTCTGTGTGTTCATGGCATTGGTTTGTCTTAGAAGATTACGAGAATTTTTTCAGTCGACTGTGGATAATAGAAAGAGAAAAATGCTTACGAAGTGAATGAAATTAATGCATAAATTAAGTTTGGGTTATATCTAGTGAAGAACGTTTTCGGTCATATAAAATTTCTAAAAGCGGCGGTCATATTCGGTCAGAATAAAATATTTTTCAATTCGGTCAAATTCGGTTAGTTATTTCAGTTAACAGACACATTTTTCAATTTTAGGCTTCACATTCGGTCAAATTCGGTTAAATTCATACTTAAAATTATTGTTATAGCATATGAATTGAATAAGAAAATACATAGAAATTTGATTTCCAAGAATATATAGCATTCAAATTTCATAAATGGTATAATAATGATAAATTTATTCAAAAAACCCATTCTTTGTTTAAAACAAGTGTTTAATGTAGAGATATTTTCGGTAAAATTCAGTTAATTGTTAAATTTGACAAAACTTATTTTTTATTTTCGTCGGTCATATTCGGTCAAAATCGGTCTGTGACCGAAAACGTTCTTCACTAGTTATATCTATTATAGTTATACTATTATATTAAATAAATATATTTTTATGACTCATTTGAATCTTAATCAAAAATTTTTAAGACATGTCTGGCAAAAACTTAACTTTTTACTTAATTTAATTAATTTTATTCAAAAAATTTTATTTCTGAAACGTTATTAGAATAATATTTTCGAAAATGATATTTTATTGCGTGCAAGCAATACTTTCTCGGTTTAGTATTTTTCTCATAATGTATTTTTTTGTTGCTTATTTAAAACCTTTTTCGGAAATTTTCTGATAAGTTTAACTTAAACGCATTTTCATTCGAATTTGCATATTAAACTACAGTATTCTGTAATATATTATTATTTTTATATTTGGCACATATTGAAAGCAAAATTATAGATTTTTAGCTGATTATTATTATTATATTTATTAAATAATGCGAAAAAAAGAAAGCGAATAATTTTTAATAAATTAATTTTCGAGTGTTATATGATTAGCATATATATGGTAATAAAGTTTACTATAGATTGTTTTGCATATTTTCAGAATTAATATTATCAATTCAATTTGAATTAATTGTTATAAACAGAGCGTCGCTAAAACAGCTTAAAAGGGGTCGTGGGTTAACTGCTGACAAAAAATTTCAAAATTCAAGAACCCTGTTATGCTACGAAATTATCGCTCAAACCAAGTTTTTGTATCGTCGATTTTCTTTGTATTTAAAATAAATATTTCTTGTCAAACTTTGTAAAGCGAACGTATTTGAATTCCCATAGCACTGACTCGTAAAAACAATACTGAATGTTTTAATATTTTCTTTGTTAATAAATTACAAAGAACTCCCGTATTTTAGTACGTGTATTAAAAAAATATGACGTCAATTCATAAAATGTTGTAAAGCTCTGATTATCTGAAACTAGTTTATCTGCAGAATCTCATTCATTTTATATTCAAATCAATTGTTGACTATTTTTTTATTTTTGCTCAAACAGCACAAACATTTACCTTACAGTATTGACGAAAATATTGCCATAATTTAGCGCATATATTTTGTAAATAATATCTTCAAGCTATTATTTAAAATTGTAATGCACAGTAGCGTTCAGTGTAATGTAAATTATGCGCGAAACATATATTATTTTTGGGAAAAACAATTTATTTTAAAAGCCATAAAACGCTTTAGTCGTAATTAAGCGATAGAACGCACTTTACATTTCAGTTTTGAAATATGCGCTTATAATTCTGACTTTAGAGCGTGGAAAATATACAAGTACTGTACTGTATAACAAATGTCAAAATAATGAACCTTCACTTTTAAGAGAAACAAAAGTATTGTTCATAAATAGCTAATTATCATAGAAATACGGTGCTCGTTCACTGAAACAGTACGGCAACACTGCAAATACACACACAGTGACTGTTTGATATGAAATGCAATTAAATTTTAACTGAGTTCTATAAAAATGAATGCAATTAAATTAGTTACGATAATTTGTTGAATTTTCCACTGTCTGTTTTATTTTGATACTGTTAACTCTACTCTCCCTCTCTCTCTCCCTCCCTCCCTCTCCCTCTCTCTCTCTCTCTCTCTCTCTCTCTCTCTCGCACTCTGGCATATAAATAATAAATAATTCGATTAAACGAGTGAAGCGTTTTGCCATATAAACTCTTTCCATAATGCAATGTTTTGCATTCACCTTTTAATTAATAAAACACAGTCATTGCGCTATAAATTAAAAATTAGTTTTGAGTGCTTAGCAAAAAGTATGTTTGCCTTCTATTTTTCAAATAAATTAGAAAAAGTTAAACATTTTCCGGTATAAATTAATCATACGAGCACTTAAGAAGTTTTAAAAATTAATCAAATTTTAATTTTCAAAATATTTATACATTACTAATGCTTAGTTCATAAACAAAATGAATTAACTTTAAAGAACTTGATTTCACTTGTTTAGAATATAATAAATCAATAAATAACTTTTAGGTAATTATTTCAAAAAATGTCTGTAAAAATGTAACAAAAATTTATTGAGTGTTGGTTTACACCATTTTTAAAGTAGATTTATAAAATTCAAGTTGTATTATACATATTTAGGCGTAATATTTAGACCTATTGACTTGTAATCTTATATAAATGTCAGGCACACACAAACAGACAAAATAATTTATTGTAATCAAATTTGTATTGTGCTCAACAAAATGCAATTTATTAGTGATCTGATATTCACGTTAATGCAATCGAGAGATATATTTATCAATAGTTCTGTGCAAGAATATAACCCCAATCATTAATGTATATGTTGCGCACATGAATAATCACAAGAATAGTCGGTAGCCATTTGTCTCGACATTTCCTTAATACTGTAATATAACTTAATATATTAATAAATATACCGAAAAGAAAAAATCAAAAAACATTGTTCACAAAAATAAAAAGATCACATCGTTCTTTTTATTGGTCAGATTTTATCTTTAACTTTATTTTTATTATAACTCATTATATTCTCCTTAAATATTCATACTGAAAAAACTTTTTATTAAAAAAAGTTTAAGTATAATTGATTACTCAATTAAACGGAGCGTTATTAAAAAAGCTCATTATTGTAGGTTTTTGCACATTCTTTCATTTAACTCTCTGTTTACTCGCCATCAGCGAGAAAATTGTCTGAACATTGGAAAGTAATTTGATGTAACATTTGTTACTAAGCAAAGCATAAAACCAGTAATTTTCGTTTTTCTTTATTTTACTACTTTTTTCGTAAAAAATCTAATTCTCTATCATTGCCATTGTTTTTCACTGACGAATTTTCAATGATAAAAGTAATGGACAAGTTATTGCACACTAAGTTAAAATAATGTCCAAAGAATCAAAATAAAATTTTTCTCTGTTTTGATATATATTTCTATATACCGTATATAGGATGACAAACCAAAAATATTCAGAACTAGAATATATAAATATATATATATAGGTTAACATTTTGCTATAGTATTTTTAAAAATGCGAAAGAAATTTTTAATTACTGATAAAAGATAATTGGAACCAAAGCTAAAACGATAAGTAATAAACTAAAGCAAATTATCTCCATATTCTGAATAATTTTAAAAATAAATTTGAAATAAAAAATTATTTTATCAATACATGCGTGCACTTTATAGTTCAAATTAATGAAATATAAAATCATTTTCAAAAAGTCCGTGTTATATTGCTAATATTTTATTAATAAAAATGTAATTTATTCCGAAATTCGAATCAAATTAACACAAAAGTAAAACTAAAATCTTTATCGTATTCTACTCTAACGTTTTTACATGACATAGACATTCACTATTCAGTACTTTAGTTATAAATTAATAGTTAATCAGTATCCCAATCGTCCAATTTAGCAGTAGAATTTCGGAGGAAAAAAGTCAAAAACAAATTAAGGTAAAAGTGTTTAGCAAATGAATTTTTTGTGTCCAAAATAAATGCGAAAATCAGAAAACGTAAGCGAATAACAGAAATTAAAAATCGATAATCAATAGTATAGACACACACATATCTACACACGTTGGCAATCAAAGCTACCATTACCTAATGGTACTTAATTATATATTGCTGAGGAAAAAACAACCGGTGAACGGAGTTAAGAATGCATACAAATTATTTTCGTTTCCACTACACCTACTAAAGAATTATCGGAATACCGAGAAAATATGCGATACCCGATGTCAGTGGGCGATATCAATATTACACGTTTAACCGAGTTTCCCAGTATTTACTCAACGCATTGATGAATAGCCGTTTCTTTGCGTAAAAGAATCGCAAGAAAAAGATAAACCGAATAGAAAACCTTTTGCCCTATTCTTCTAAGAAGATGTTATATTGAATTAAGATTATTCACATTCTATTTCATCTGAAAACACTAGAGTAGTGGTAGTTTTAATGGTCAGTCTCTCTCAATTCTCCGTCACTCTTATCTATTCTTTTCTCAAAAGCCTATCACTATCCTGTTTTCTGTATGGATTTGCTGAAAAGTAAACAACGGTGAAACATATCGTTGAGCAGCGATTGACTTTTTGCATTGTCCATTACAAGTGCGACCTCATTTCGATGTTCGTCAATACAGTTGTTTTGTTGAAAATCTCTACTCTGCTAATGTACGTTAAGCCAGTCATTTTGTGAAATTGAAATTTATTTAGAATCTAATCACAAAAATATCAACAGACCGTCTAAATACACACAAACATTATCATAAGATCACGTGTGTTAATATAGACGACTTTAAATATAGTATTCAAAATTTAATCTGTAGTTATGACAAGGATATATGGAACAAAATATAAAGAATAACCCTTGAAAATAATTGAACATAAGTAAAAATTCTATTTCCATGTCTACAAAGTTTATAAATGCTAAGTTAACTGCTATTTTCATTTAAAATTAAGCATATGAAAAATGTTTTAACAAACAACACTTAGAAAGTTGCGTTATTTCCTAAATTGAACACTTACTAGAAGTAAGAAATTTTTTTCTGCCTCAAATCCAATTAAAATCTCAAGTGTTTTTCTCTCTCCGAGTAAAAATGTGTTTTTTCCCGTTGTATTTCCTGTCGCAACGAATAAAAAATATATATCGAGAAAGTAAAACTAATTATATTTTATTAAAAGAAAAGCGTATTATTTTTTGTTGTCTCTCTCATCAACCAATAGCCGAATAAAAACTAAAATCTATTAAATAATGCGACAAGAGATCCGACAACTTTTATTGCGCTTTATTAACTAAAAAAAGTGTGTGGTAGTACTCTCTATGTGTGTGTACACAAGATTTGCTTGAGGCTACAAAAAGTTTTAGTTTCATGAGTTGTGTGTGGAATCTTATGAATTATTAGATAAAATACTGGTGTGCTATTGACGCACTCAACTATTTTGTGTGATGACTTTTTTCAATGATCATGTGTTTTCTAAGTATAGTACATCGTATATAGAAATGTTTATATATGTCTCTTTTTTTTGTTTAAGTGCAAATATATTTTTCAGAATCGCATAGATATTATGCGAGAATTATTATCCAATGATCATTAATATTCGCGATACACTGTTGTTGTTCATTCAGTCATGAAATATTTTTATTTTAAGTATTATTAATTATACTTTTCTGGAGATTTGGTTATTTTATTAAAAGAAATGATAGATTTTATAAGAAGCAAAATAATAAATACACATAAAATATTCAAAAAAAAACTTTTTTGTCTCCTTAACAATGAATTACGACTAGTAATATTAATAAATAAAAAATAGGAAAAGTATAAAACGAAGAAAAATAAAATAATAAATCCAAATGTCAGAAACTTTCGTCTTTAATAAAATAAAACATTTATATATGTCTATATGGAAAACTAAAAATTGAAGACAAGAACTTGTGATAATATATATAAATATATCCCAACTCTCGGCAATGAAAATCTCATGTTATATACATTTATAAATTATACAATAATGCATAAAATCTGTTTCAAACTTTTCTCGAGCGTTATAATGCGATGACATAAACATTAGGGCTGAGCCTCGATTTAAAGTCATTACGCGCATAATCTCCTTTTGCGCGTCTATTTTTCTTTATTAAAAAGTATTGATTAGTAAAATAAAATCTAATATAATATTAGAGAGAAAGGGCACGAAGAAGTAGAAGTATCTAAAAATAGCTACTCGTCTACTGTTTGAGATGACAAGCTTACAACATAAAACATTTTTTCCTCCTCTAATTCAACTCTGGTTTTTTCAGTAATTATTAATGTAAGCCAAGTAGTAATGTGTTTTGAGTGAACAAAATAAAAAGTACTTTGAAATATTCTTTGTTGGGCAAAATGTAATAAATTAATCTCTCGGCTAGACTTGTAGATATTTATTTTCATTCGGGATTCTAAATATACAAATATAAAAATTTCGTTCAACAGATAATGCGATTATTATTTGAATTTTATAAAATATACGATGTCTTTTGGATTTTAAATTATCATCAATTCGTCTAAAAATAAAATTTATATTCAATTATGTCATGCTTTTCAATATATTTTTATTTATTAAATTTCTATCGCTCTTTTTAATATTCGCATATTTAATACACGATTACATAATCGATGGACTAATCCGCACACAAATGCAATATATGGTGATCTAGAATGATGATTGATTAAAGTATAGAATCTTCTAATACCGAAAAGCATAAGCAGGAAATTTATTTAAACTCTCTTGAGACGCATTAATTAAATTTTTTTGAAACTTAAGACAGAGATAAATTAATGCTAATTTTTTAATCAATTTTTTAATTGAAATCTATACAAATTTTGGGGAAAGCGAACACAGCTAATATTGTTAACATAAGCTGTTGGTCTTAATTACAGCGCGAAAACATATTTCAGTTTCAAACACATATATTGAAACAATATATAATAAATGAATTTACTGCTAGAATCTTCTTATATATAATATATATATATTATTTCCATCAATAGATGCTATTTTTAGATTTTCTACAGTACACGCATAGCAGAGATAATTTAATGGCAAAAGTTTAATATGGCACTCGTAATATTGATTGAACTTTATCGACCGCTGCGCGTTCTTTCGCGTTTGAATAGCGCAAGCGTCTTCAGCTCACAGTTAATTGTGTCCGAAACGGTTAAAACAAAAGATTTTTTATTTTATAATTCCAAAAATTCTTTTAGCTTATGAGTTATTTTCGGAATATTTTTCATTATTAAAATAATGAGAATCACTTTTATTTTTATGACTCCATCCGATAACTTAGAAGTAACTAATTCCGAATAAATTTAATTATGAAAAAATAATTTCATATAAATTATTTATTAATTACAATATGTCCCAGTATTGCTGATTTTATTATTCCGAAGTAGTGGAAGCTCTTGTGGCGCTTTACGTACATTTATATTCAATTGTTAATAACTCGTCAAAGAGATAAAATGTGCATCAATTTCTAAAAATAGACTATAATATATAATCTTTAGTAATAAATATGCATTTTTATCTTTTCGGCATATTATTAACTGGTGACGAAAATAATTACTTAACACTTATAGAGAATTTTAGAAAGTTAATTTATTTCCAAAATAACTAAAATATTTCAAAAGTAGTTTACGGAATTAGTGACGGCTTAAGCTCAAATATAATAAGTTTATGATTTAGCTTAGAACTTCTCAAATAATTTTAACCTCAATATGTTTTTGTCAAATTATATATAATAAATAAATAAATTTAATAGAATCGCTTGAATAAATTAAGTTTCAAACTCTACAAGATTTATGAAATACTGTACAAATACTGTTCAAGTATTTTATAATATGTATTTAAACACAATAATTTTATTGGATTAATACCCAGAGCTTCGAGCTCCAGAAAATCAATAATTCAAGCTTAAGCTCAGATCAGCTCAAGCTATCTTTAGTTCATTTTGATCTTTTTGCGATCACTATTCGGAATTTCATTTAAATTGAAATTTTATAGAGATTTTTTACACTAGTTTACTAAAGTTGAATTTTAACAAAAAATTTTGAAATTTATTCGAATTTTCCACTAAAAGAAACTTTCATTGAAAATAAAATATTTTTCACATCTATGTTATTTGATTTGTTTTATGAAATATAAAAAAGAAAAACCGTTCAATCTGATGAATTTTTTCAATTTTTACTCGAAAGAAATTGCAATAATTTTATATGTTTGTTGCACAAAAATAAGTGTTTAACTTAAGTGAGTGTGAATTATTCACGTTCCGACAATAAAATAATAATTTATATTTTTGGCGTGTGACACAATTTGTAGCACTCACTCATTGTAGGCGAAAATTTTTGTTTTTTGTTTTTTTTGTGTGCATTACATTATTAATACCTTGAGAATACAGAAGCGATATTGATAACCCGTGTGCATTAAGTTTATTCGATGTGTGGGAATACGAGTTTGTTTTTCACGCACACTACAAGTTTTTTTATCGAAAAAAATCAGTTTGTTTGCAAAAATAAATTTTGACAGCGTTTTAATTAATTAGTCAAATTTTACGTATAAATGTAATAAAAGTGTGGTGAATTTTTGAATTAAAATTTTACATTCTACATAAAGTTTATTTGCAATTTTGAGTAAATCACTATATAGAGTATATTTTGTGATACCTTTGTACTTGGGTCAGTGCTTGGGGTCCCTTCTGCTCAAGTAGTGTCGATTAGATAGGCTTTTTTATTTGAACAATAATTTTCAATTTTAACCACTGACACATATCATGTAGATATTTTAATTTGTTAACTTTTTGACCTAACATGGCTTTTTTATTCTGGTTTATATACCTATATTTTATTAAATTTAGAGAAAATATTTAAAATCAAACTTTACTCACTCATCTAATCTGTATTTTAACAATTTGAAATTTTAACGAATAAATTTGATTCTAGTATTAAAGCTATACGATAATTGGATAATTATTTGACAAAGTACTTCGCAATTTAAAATTAGAAGATTAGTTGAATGCATAATGTACACTGTTTTGGCTGAAAATATAAATTTAATTTAAAGTTTTTGGCAAATTTACGCTTTAATTTATTTTATATTTTAGTTTTTTTCCATTGCACAGCAAAGTAGGATTAGAGAATTCTAACTTAAATGGATCAATTTTTTAGAAGTTTCACACTTTCGCAACACCAAACAAAAAATGCTTAATTTATTCAAAAAAGCTAAAAGTTTAGTTTCCCATGACTTTATTATATTTTTAAAATATATATAAACATCATATACCATAAATAACTTTATGTTAATATAAAATAACACAAATCTAAGACTATATTTTAAACAGCATAAGGTCAAGAACACCAGATGAATATCATTTTTGAACATCTAAAGATGTACTAAAGATGTTTACAACAATGTTTTATAATAATATAAATATTTTAAGGATTAAACAATATAATTTAAAAGTACGGTTTGCTTTAAAATAAAATCAATGATCAACAGTAAAATCAACAATTAAAATGCCAAAAAATTTTATTACAATAAAATTTTTGAGTAGACTATTGAATTAACTAAATATATGATACATAGTGAGCTCATTAATGTTATTCTCTATCTTGCTTTTGTTTTGGCTGCAATAAGACTTTTTCGACAATAAAAAAATTACAAAATCAATTTTATCCCTGGATTTTTCCTGATCTTAGACCATAGCAATAGCTGACCAAATTTAAAGCATAAAAATATAAACATATACTGTATCGTAAAAATAAAAGATGTTTTCTTTTAAATCACATCTCGAGGCCACAGAAGGCATCGGAAGGGACTATAAGATTAAAAAATGAAAAAAGCTTATAAACACTGTAAAGTGATTTATGAAAAGAATTAATGAGAAAAATTTTTAAGAGCAACTAATGATCGGATGGATTAGAAAGAAGATTGAAAGATGCGTTCGTGAGAGCGAATTCCAAGAAAACTGATTCCAAAGGATTAAAAGCGAGTTTATTATAATCATAATATTACCGTTAACTCCGCAAATACTGTATTATAAAGTTTGAACGAAGAAATATAGGAATAGTTGGGAAGTGAATCGTAAATGGAAATCTCAAAAATATATTAGCAATTTTGGATTTAGAGGTTGAGAAAATGTTCAAATGACTGTTCTGTCCCATCCCGACCTGTTTAAGGTAATTTGTTAGTCCCGTCCTGTTCAGAAAATATTTTATGTTTATTATTAAAATATCAACTTTAATTACGGTAATAAATAATTTTTTATCAACTTTGAATTAAAATAACAGAATCCTTTAATTAAATATAATTCATCAATAAAATTTGCATTACAGTTGAATAAGCTCTTAATAGTCATAAAATATAAATATATTTTTTCTTATTAATCGTATCAATTATGCGAACAAAATCATAGATCATGTCTCGTCCCGATATTTTCAAGCTCTGTTCAGATTAATTTAACGAAATGTTTCAATTTTCATATTTCTATTTTGATGATACTTAGATTTTATTAAAGTTTTATGAATCATGAAATGATGACGACAATCATATCATTTTGTTTCCGAAAATTCATTACTTATGTTAAGGTTTCACACTAAACGTGACATTACAGGAAAGTGTCAAACTGTTGGAGACAAACGTATTAAATAAGTTAATTGTTGTGATTTTTCTCATCCTAATGCTCATTCTCGTGACATTTATATTATATAAAATATTATTTATTTTCGGGCTCCCAATAGTAAACGACAGCAATAAAATTAATGTGTCGCTGCGAACGATTAAATGGACACATGAGTGAAGACTTGGGAAATAAAAACAAAACTCATTACAGCAGCAGTTTTCGAATGTTGTTTCATTTATAGCTCTTATAACTCATAAAAGTTTTGACATATTCTTTCATTAAAAAATTTGTAGACTTCTTAATTACTTTTAAACTTCATATTTTAATTATAACAATATATAAATTAAATTTTTGAACTTAATTTTAGTATATAGTCTGAATAACTGTCAGTATTAACTATAATAAAGTTATTAATCTGTCGCCAAAGTTTCATTTTTTTTGAAAATTAGATTATAGCTATAATATCAAAAGCTATTTTTTATTACATTATATTGTTAAAATGAATTGACAATTTTATCTAATCAAACAGTTTATTGTGATTTTAGCTCACTTGTCCAAAGAAGCTATTAGGTTTAATATGTCTGTCCGTCCGTAGACCGATCTTTAAATGAGTTATAATAATTGCTTACTTTTTTTGAATAGCAAATCAAAGTTTTAATCACGTGTAAGAAATTATTATGACAACAATCAAAGAAAAAAAATAAAAGTTTTCAAATGAGTTTCAATTACTTATCATTGTTGACTATTAAAGTATACAAAAACTGTATTAGACTTTATTATATTAGACTGTATTAAATTTTTAAAATTCTCTCAAATTGGAGGTCCTTTTAATTATGCTTAATCTTTGATGGATTTTTGAGATAAAAAATGTTTTAAACAAAATCACGTTTTGCCTCCAAGAACTCCTGCTTAAGTTTTTAAAATAGCTATTCAGTGATTGTGATAGAAAATTGTCCTCTAATTTAAAAAATCACTACATTTTTGAGTGTTACTTCAATATTTCTTCATGTATCAGCAAATTGCTAAAATTTATATTTTTGAGTATTATATTATTAAGACTAATAATGTGGTAAAATATTGCCGCACACAAAGTATAATTGTTTAATTATTATTTTTCATCATTTATCACAATTGCAATTACAGTGATAAATGATCGTCTCGTGAAGAATGAATGAAATTAGCGTTAAAATAATGTTATTAACTTAATTTATAGTGTTATTCGCAATTAGCATTGTTATCAAATGCTATCCGTACAGTATATAACATTAATAATGCGGTTATTATTTTTATATTAAAATTATAAAACGAGAATAACGCATTTTAACAATCAATTTTTATCAACTTGTATCGTATTTTATAAAAAGCAAAATTTTTATTTAATAGTGTAGATGTAAATGATATGAATGCTGTACAGGTTTAATTCAATAAAGCTAATTGTCTAATGTATGCAAAAATATACCCAAAGGTATCGTTTGAGGCTATTAATCTTAGTGAGAGCTACTAACTAATGTCATCATAATGTTTATTATAAACAAGGAGTAAAACTTTCTCAAAAACTTACTTTGCTCAAAGAAAGTCAAATAATTTTATCATTATAAAAGAAATTCTGTTTAAGAAAAATAAAGAATTTTCTCTCAGAATTTTAATGTTTCTCAAAGAAGTTTGAAATATAAAAGTTATTAAAAAATGTTAATATTTAATACTAGAAAATTACATAAAATTTAAATAAAAACTAAAAAAAATAAATTAAAAAACTAAGCGGTTATTTAATTGTCTCCTCAAGCAAACAACCACCAACTTTTAGATAAACTCTCTGACTCAACGTTTCCCAGTCCAACATTTCCACGAACCTAAACTTACATACCAGAATACGAATTTAAAGAAAATGATTAAAGATTAATAAATACTTTTTCGACTTTTTCTCAAAAAATATTTTACTCCTGGATTATACACGAGAAACGAGTTATATTAACTAAAATAATTTTTAGAGCACTTGTGGAAAGTACTTCTGCATTGAAATATCAATTTAGTAAAAGACAAGTAATACATAACATTTTATTGAAAATTTTGTAAATTATGCAGAGAATAAAAATAGAACTTATAAAGAACCTATATTTGTATAAAGAATAACATCTAACAAAAACTAAAAACTCATTTAAAAAATCAATTATATATTGTTTGATCAATACTGCATTAACTCAATTCGAAAGATTCGAAATAAATATCAGTTAACTTTTAAACTCTATAGAAATTCGCTAAAAATCTCATCTAATTTTTAATCTCTATTCAAAATTAGTCAGGTATTTTAAAAATTTCAAGAAATTCAGTAAATACCTGCTAATTATCTTAGGAATAATCTGATAATTCACTATACAAAGCTAATATGAGAATAGTCTTATTAAACTCTTAAAATTTAGCAAATTTAATGTCATTAAATACAGTGGCAACAAAATAAAATATTAAACTTTGCTATTATAAATTTTTAAGGGCTTAGTTCAACATGAAGTTAAAAACATTAGAGTTTAATCGAAAAATATTTTTTCACCTTTAAATGAATTTTTTCAAAAATGTTATAAAGAAGTTCTGAGAAGTTGTTTATAGTGTAAGCTCTCGCTATACTGTAAATAAGTGTGATTTAGGTTTCACCTACTCTTGATTTTTCATTAAGTCTTACATTAAGATCCATAAGCCTTAGCGTACATAAAGTTTTCGTGAAAAGATTACTAGAAGTGTTAGTTAATGATGTTTTTTATTTATATTTTCATTGAATATCTTAAAATAGTTTTACAACTAAACTTTGTGGTATTTTGAAACATTACGCCGGAAACGCTTATGTTTATGGTTTAAATACTGTATTTTTACTTTTTAAATGAAAATACTAAGCTAAAAATCACATCTTAAAAACCCGTATGTTTTAATCTCATACACAGAACACTAGATTTTCGTTTCGCTTAAAATTCCAAAAATTATTTGGTTTTAATTTTTTTTCTTTAGATTTCCATGTTGTTTGTTTCAGTACATTATATTTTATTTTATAAATAGTTGAGATCTCATAATCTTGAATAATTGGTTAGATAGTTGTATAACAGTCTAAATTATGAACGAGATAAACATAAAAACAACTTATGTTTGAACTGATATCATTTAACTGATTTCCAGACGTATATATTGATTTTTAAAATATATTTTATATTTAGTTTAGATTTCTCAATGCTGGCATTACGAAGAATTTTATTCCAGCTAAAAATAAATACATACCACTATGCTCTGTCTCCCCTGCTTCTCTCCCCCTTCGCCCACTTACTCTGATTTATTCTTGCGGATACTTTTTGATTTTTTATTAATAAAAAATTTATTAATCAAACGTTAGATAATATCATAATTTTTATTTGTGCTTTACATTGTTTTAAAATTTTAAAAATATTGCTTCAATTTTCCACTCTCTAAGAAATATTTTTAACTTAATGATTTTATTTTCATTAACTCTTGATCTTTATTCATTAAAAAACTTTTAATTTAAAAGTTTGGCATTCATTGACAATGTTATTTAGGATTTTCAGTATTATCTTACAACACAGTTAATGCCAAATTTTTCTTGACTATTAATAACAGTTAAACAATACATTTTTAATCTAAGATTGAACCCAAGAGAATAGCGTCAAAAAAGTGTTAATAATCATTTATTGGAAATTGGAAACAAGATTGTAATGCATAGATAGAGACTGAACATAATCTAATTCTAAAGAAATCTTATTTTTAGCGTGTTTACACGTTTCTTTCCATTTTCTTAGAACTGATTTTCTAAAGATTACGGCCTTTTTTACCTGGTGTTGTATAACAGCTAGTATTTTTAGCACAAAATTCTCTAAAACAACTCGTTATTATTTAATAGCAAATAGAAAGATAGCATCTCTTTCTAAACGGAATGACAAACAGAAAAAGCAGATAAATATATAGCGCAATGTATATTGAAATTAGTTTTTTTCCATTATTAATAGACTGAATCCGAGCACTAATCTATAAATACGCGAGTTTTACTATGATTTAGTAGCGAAACGCAAAGCAAATTTAATAGTCAAAGCACGCATTGAACGAGTGTTTGTGACAAATTTTATTTATCTCGTCTAAACAAGCGGTGTGTGTGTTGGACACTATTTTTAGATTTACAGAATACAAACAATAGAAATGACAAGTTTTGGTCCAACTAATTCTTTTTTTGTGTGCAGCGCTATATTTATTCTGACAACATATCGTTCACATGTCAGAGTAAATATAATTTTCTATTTGAAGCTAAATAATGACTTCTCACGATAATTGAAAGTTTATTTTCTCCTTATTTTTTATTTGCACAAAATTTAATTTTCGGAAACCTTTTTAAAACGGTTAAACTATTTTATGTCATTTAATTCAAACAAATTCATATTATATTTCCTTTACAATTCTCGTTACACATTAAACTATAGTCAACAGTCTTTCTTGTCATTACAAAGCAAACAAAGTATGTATGACTAAATTTTTATTATTTTTATTTAGTCTAAAGAGTAGAAAAATCCTGCAAATGCGGATAACTGTTGAAATAGACATAAAGAGTTAGTTAGCAGACGAGCGAAAATAAAGCGAAAATATTTTATTACGTATCGTGACATCCAATAAATTAAATGCTGTTAAGTATTTGTTTCTGTGCGGCAGTAAAATTGCCAACAATAGCAGTGATATGTTAACAATGGACAGCACAAAATTAGTCAATAAAACACTTGTCACTAACTGTTTAGGTATCTTTATTTTTATGGTTATACAAGATCTTTGATTATAATAAAATGGTTCTCTCTATCGATTCCGCAAATTAGTAGAAAAGGGTAAAAGGTTTAATGATTTTTCTAGTAAAAGCTTTTGTAGAAATACATTCGACAAATAACTGGTTAGTAACAATAAATTTTTATTGTGCGCAACATTGTTAAACTAGAATTAAAGCCCGCCTTCGGCGGGGAAAAAAAAGCAGGTAACCGGCATTACTCAACCCTCGGGTACAACTAAAATTATTAAAAATAATTTTTAAAGTTTAAAAAAATTTTTCAATGAAAGTAATGAACTGTAAATTAATTTTATTCTAATAAAATTAAGGTATCTATACTTAATTTTATGTTCCAACCAGACCCCAACCTGGCGCACACGGTCCACAACCGATCAACCTGGACACCCACCTGACCCATCCTGGAGCCCAAAAGAACCATTACGGTACCTATTCGACCAAATCCGCCCTACACGGACACCCAACCGGCCCACCCGGACACCCAACCGGCCCACCCGGACAACCAACCTACCCACCCGGACACCCACCCGGACATCAACCGAACCCCAACCGAACCCATCCAACTCCGACACATCCCAACCAACCCAACCCAACTCCGAAACCGAAAAACACTAACACTCTCCGATCAAACCCACCCCAACACACCCCACCCCATCCTAACCCACTCTTCCCTATCCCACTCTTCCCTATCCCACCCTGCCCTATCCCAACCTGCCCTATCCCACCCTGCCCTATCCCACCCTGCCCTATCCCACCCTGCC
>JAQGAW010000379.1:0-31354 GCA_034698025.1 Phthiracarus crinitus
TGTGGCCTGTTCAGCTTGGTGGCCTTAATATCGAATCGAACCCATATTTTGTGGCATCTGCCACTCGAAAACCGTATAATAGTGAATTTGTGGCATCTACCACTAGATAACAATAAATATAGGTGGAAAAAATAACACTTCCTTTTTAAAATTATACTATATTTAAAAACTCCTGCGATAAGCAATTATTACATATTTTAAGAATTTTAATTAAATTTTTTCATTGTTATAAATAGTACTTCAAGAGATGTTTCAATAATCAAAGCTCATAACTCATTCAGACTTCAACCAGTAAAGGTCACACAAATTTTATCTCAGAATTCTAGATTTAAATCATTTTATCATTTACAATGCAAGACTAACAAAATTTAAGAAGAGAGAGAAACAATGAGAGGAAAAGAAAACAGAGAATGAAAGAAAATTATAGTAAAGAAGAAAACAGAAATACGTATGCGCATAAAAAAGCTCGTCAAGATCATGAACGAAGGCGCGATGAACAGGAAAAAAATACGGAAGCGCAACAATTGGCTCGTAAAAATCATGTAAGGAGGCGCGATGAACAGCAAAAAGATAAGGAAGCGCATCAATTGGCTCGTAACGATAATGAATTATTATTGTAAAAATTCATTGATAGAAAAAAAAATTATGGCTAAATATTCAAATATAAAATGCTATAAAAATTTATTGCAGAAAAAGATTCTTTTTTGGTTAAGTAATAAAATCTCAAAAAACGAAATTTTTTGGCGACTCATTTAGTTGTCTCTTTTATCCAGTCACTTTTCATGTGTAGTCAAATTGGGGAAAATCCAGACGAGTGAATTTTTTTGCTGAGCGAATTAATGAATACCCTGTCAATGTGAGGAATTAGCATATAGTGTAGTCCAATATGTATTATGCTATCTGTATGAACATGTGGGAATATTAGAAAAAATCCATACGACCTATCCTATTTTATTGTAACCGAATTGGTGATCACAGAAAACCTGTAAATGTTATTGTTTTCATTAAAAATATTATATAAAGAATTTAACATATGTTTAAAGTTTTAATAAATTAAAAATATATTTTAGTTTTCAAAAATTATATACAAATTAAAATTATATATAAGAACATAAATAATTCTTTAAAGCCCATTAATTAAGGAAAAAACACATGTCTAATAAATAAATATTAATTTTATTATTATATTCAGTATAGAAATCTTTTAAACATAAAATTTATTTCAATCGAGATGCTATCCAAAATCGAAATTAATTTTTAGCTCACTTTGTAAAAGTCAGCTATTTGATTTGAGATATCCGTCCGTCCGTCCGTCTGTCTGTATGTGGACCGGTCTATATATTTATTATGGGAATTTTTCTCTATAATAATAAAGTGATTTTTTCAAAAAAAGACTCCTACCTACTAAAATCATTGTTGAAAAGACTCCTATCTGGCATAAAATGGATTTAAAATAGCTATAAATGTATTAAAATAAACTAAATATGGGCTAAAAATAGGACAAAAATGCGTTTTAAAAGGCTTAGAATGTAAGAATGGACTAAAAATGGTATTAAATTTAACTAAAAATTGGTTTATAAATTCTAAAAATTGACTATTTGTTTGTAAAATTGCTTTAAATTAAACAAAAAAAGTATTAAAATCTATTAAATTATGATAAAAGTTGGATAAACTATTATTAGCTCACTTTAATAAGCATGTTTTTTAAATAGGACAAGAATGCGTTTTAAAATGCTAAAAATGGACATAAAATGGGCTAAAAATGGGTTTTAAAAGTCTAAAAATTAACTATTTGTTTATTAATATGGCTGTAAAATATTAAAAAATTGCGTTAAAATAAATTAAATTATGCTAAAATAGGATAGAATTGGATAATCTATTGTTTAAAACAAAATTATTAAAACTATTTGGAGTTAAAACAAAACACATTCGTAATCATATTATCATATATAATACTTTTGAATGTCCGCTTAACAACAATTTATGTGATGTTTACTCGTCGAGTGCTAAAACACAAATGAATCTAAATTCATAATACACTCACTGAAATGCTATTTACAACATTATAATATAAAACTATAAATTATTTCATTAGAACAATATTTAGTAAAAGTACAAAATGCGTAAATAACAAAATATTATATAGTTTTCCAACAATAGAAACTATAATTAAAATGACAAAAAAATATTTAATACACAAAAATATGGTATATACAAGGGGTAAAATTTTCTTTGAGAAAATTGACTCAATTTCTGTGAAATATCTTTGATCAAATTTAAAATTTTCTTTAAGAATAATAACAAAATTCTTTGATAATTCTAATAGAAATTCAAACTTTATAAAAAATATTTGACAAAACTTTGACAAATATTAAAAATAAAATACGGTATTATTCTAAAAACTTGATTTATTTAATAATAATATATATAAAAATGAGTAATGATGCATACAATTTTAGTTAAAATTATTTTTAAAATGATAACTAGAATAATATGATGAAAAATAAAATCATAAATGCAAAATTCTTTGAGAAATATAGAAATTCTTTGTATTTCTTTGAGAAATATAGAAATTCTTTGAATTTCTTTGAGAAAATTAACTATTTAGACATTCTTTGATCAAAGAATAATTCTTTGAGAATAAAAAAATTCTTTGACTTTCTTTGATCAAAGAATATTTTACTCCTTGATAATAAGGTAATATTTTATTTAATAAGTGTTATAGTTTGAAGCGTTCAATTCAATTTTTACTCACTAACTATTTATTACGGATTATAGATATAAAAAAAGTTAGGAAACAAATTTTAGAAACAAACACTATAAAATTCGAATCGAACTTTTTAATTAAACATTATTGGTATTTTTTTCTTAAAAAAATATATTCAATCAAAACTTAAATTAAGGTATTTTAAAAACATTTTATATAATATATCGATACTTAATTTAAAATATGATTATAAATATATCAACAAATCTGTAGTTTTTTTATTTGATGTCCGAGAAATTTATTGACAATGACCTGAAATACTCGTATATTTTAATATCTATCGTTAATATTAATTTGAATAAATAACAGCGTCGATAATTTAAAAATGGATGACATATCTTATTTAAAAATTTGTCAAAAAACAAACATTATATTCCAGTTCATTCTGAGCTCTACTTAATAAAAGTAAAATTGCGTTTAATTCCTCAAATTTCAATGCCGAAAGATTCGAGTTAAGCCCATTCCATATTTTTACTATAAGGCTCATAATATATAACTCCAAACCAGGTTACATTCAAACAGATATTTTTAATAAAAAGAGTATATAAATTATAATAGTGTATATTATTTAAGTCATAATTCGATCAAATACTAAATTATCGTTTACATAGTTTTTTAATAAACGTTTATCGAACACACATAGACACATATGTAGTCAAATCCATTAAACTAGATTAAACTATATGAAGTGAGCTCAAAACTCTATTATTCATTAAGTGCTTGATTCGAATATTTTGTACACTTAGATAAAAATGAATTGATATAAATTATCAATATTGGCAAAGAAAGCACAAATAAAAGAACCAAAGTTTATTTGAGATTAAGCGCTACACAACTAATAATTTATGATCGGATAACATGCATGAAAAAAATTATTTGACGAGAAAGAAATAGCTAAATATTTGATATCCGTGTGTAAGACGCATGTGGTTGTGGTGGAAGCTTAGACAGATTCCTATTATTGATCATAGAATAGAAAAATATTCGTACAAAATCGCATTTTTAAAGTTATGATTAAAATTATATTTTATAATCGATTAGATTATCCAATAAAGTAAATTTCAAAAAATTTCGGATTTAGATTTATTGCTATTTAGTAATACACATAAAATCCTAAATGAGTTCACCTATTTTTCAAAATTCCAATTTACTAATTATTATATCACTCTCTAAAGTGTATAAGCATTTATTGGAAATATAAAAATAATAAGCAGTGAAATAACTTTACGAAAAATAAGTATTTGAAGTATTGACATGACATGCAAACAAACAATTCATGTTCAAAATTGGGTGAATAAAAACAATTGTATAATAAAATTTTTGTTAATATAATATATGATTTCATAAATTTATAATAAGTTAATAAATGACTGCAACATTGAATGTCATGTAAGGAGGAGTTGACCTCATAGAGAAGAATGCGGCCTAAATCTACGAGTAAGGATGTGAAAACAAGGATTAAAAAGTGCCAAAAAGGGTGGAAAGTGCAACTTATTTAAAAAGGGGAAAATTTTCATACCATTTTAATTATTAAAAGTTTAATATTGTAATTCATAGCATTTTCTCGGTTATCATATTCTTTTATATAAACGGAATCTCCCGGAATTTCATGTCATTTATTTAAACGTTTTTGACCCATAAATATTACAAAATTTGTGAAATCAACATTAATTTCTCTCAGACACACATTTATTCGATTTTCGTGTCTAATAAATACAGTATTAAAAGATAAACGTTGTTTTATTAGACTTACCTTACGAATAATATCGACCGGCATTGTAGACAATCTTTTAGGCATTTTAAGCGTGCTTTCAGTCTTCTCTTTAACAGCAATTAAGAAAGCTCTATCATAATGCTTTTTGCCGTCAGGATTCACAGGACTCCACTGATCTTCCTTATAAGGCAAATCTGGAAGTGTTAGCGCTAAACTCTTAATGGGAAGATCAGTTTTAGTAATATCGTTATCAATTAATTCACTAGTTTTCGTATCATCCAATAGATAACGACTATTTTCAGCATTTTTCTTGTCGATGTGATTTTCACTATTATTATTCAAGTTATTAAACACATTTTCATTAATAACAGACTTTTCATCTTCTATTTCATTTAAGACAATAGAAGTAGACATCACAGACACCGACGAAGTAGCAGTTTGTGATGCTTGTAATTCAACATTTTCTAATTCACTCGTTGTTTCTTTAACATTAGGTTCAGAACTAATTTCAATATCTTCTACTGATTCATCGGAATTTATTCTAACGTTAGTATCGAACTTTTTAGTTATTTCTTTTTTCCTTTGATTAGAATTCGAAACCTTTTGGATTTGATGATCTTTTACTAATTAAGAAAATAAATTAATAGATATAATAATAATTGTTTATTATTTATAAAAACATTTTAATTAAATATAATTATAGTTTAGTGATGTCAACAAATATGCGCATCATATACTTTAATAGTACTCATATACTTGTATAACAGATGTTAAAACGATTTGGAAATATAAAAATGAAACAAACAAGATATTGTATAATACATACGTATCGCATTTTAAAGTCAACTCTAACTTACATTTAATTCTATTTTTCCGTCTACTTTGGCTAAATTTTGGTGGTTTCGATAAAAAACTAGACATAATAAATACAATTACATTACTGTAACATTTGAACAAATAATTTCGCCATACATGTAGCGCTAATATAACTGATTAGGGAAATGTTTAGTGAGTGCAAAATAATATAAGGTCTGTTATTGGAACCCAAAATAATCTATATTTAGAATTGCGATATTACGTCAAACCAAGTATGTGTTTCAATAATCATGTTATTTATTTCTACTTTACGAATATTTTTTTAAATATTCAATTAAAACGATAAATGCTTTTAATTAAACATATACCGTATAAAACAAGAAAGAATAAAAATTTAGTATAAATATTTATAATACAAACCTGAATCAGATTTGATCATAGACTGATTAGATAAATCAGAAGTTTCGCCATTTTGTTGTATATCGTGTTTTTCAAAATTTTCATTTAAACTAATTTGACTAATAATATCATTATCAACTAAATTTTGAGCCAATTTAATTTCGTTTAAGGGTATATTTTCTTTTTCAGCGTTTAAATTATCATTAGAAGCACAATCAGAAGAGTTTGCTATACTCACTAAAGAAGTTAAGTCAGTATCACTAGTATTATTATCGTTTGTTTCACTTGGATCACACGGAACAATTGATGTTTCTGTTATAGTTAAAGGTTCTGTGGCCACTTGAGCCACTTGTGTAGCAAATTGTAGAGCTATATCGACATTTGCCTACAAATTTATTTAAAAAAGTTAGTGTCAATAAATTATTAATAACTAATTTAAATATTTACGTACATTCGAATTTACATTGGAAGCTCCAGAAAGTGAATCGTTATTGGATACAACCTCAGAGTGATTTTTGGACGAAGTTTTCGATGCTAACTCTTCTACTGAGATATTACGACCACTATTAGGATCCGTAATAGTGGCCACCGTTTTTTGGCGTTTTGGTAATTGTTTTTGTTGTTGCATTTGTGGTGGCATGTCATTCATTTCATTATTAGCACCAACAGAACCCACCTGAACAATAGGCGCCTGTATTACCGGCGCCGCAACTTGACCTCCTCTTTGCGACGGATGTATTTGAGGAATCATTTGATTTGTTGGTTGGCTATGAGGAGTATGATACGTGTTGTAAGCTGTCATCAACAATAAAAACAGTCATTATTGGTTTTTTATATTTAAATGATTTATATTCACTTACCATAAGCATTAGCATAAGCCTGTTGGTTAAAAGCTTGATTGGGAAAATAGTAAAAATTGGCTGGCGGTGCCATTCCTTGATGATGCATACTTCTCGACTGATGCGTTTGATACTAACCACAAATAAACATATGTTAACATTAATAGGATATAGTCTTACAGTAACAGTAAGGTTATATGAATTGCATACGTAGTAGTGTTACAGTATCACAATATCACAATAACGCATTTCACATACAGGTGGTTATGCGCAAATTATCAGCAATAACGTCATGACCACATTACCCACATTATTCACTTACCGGTACAGCGTGTGGCATGTGTTGGGAAGTCATTATTTGGGGCTGTATTTGTTGCACGGGAGGAATAGTCATATAATAATGTTGATGCCCAGAATGAGATAAATTAGATGGACCAACATTTTGTGGCACACCTGCCTGTTGCACAACACCGCTATTGGTAGGCACAGATTTTTGTTGCGGTCGAGCAGTCAAAAGAGCATTTCTTTGATGCGACTGTGCCTGTCTTTGTTGTTGTTGCGGCTGATGATACTGTGGCTGTGATGGAAATCGCGCTGGATTTGATTGCATCACTTGTGACCCACTCGATGATATTACTGACATTTGTTGAGCGCCAGACACCTGACCAGTTGGTGCTGGCATTGAAGAGCCTTGTGGTCGAACACCCGTCACTTGACCGCTCAAATTTGCTTGAGTTATTATTTGCAATGGATTACCACTTTGATGCGTTTTACTTATAACGTTATCATGTGAAGATCTAACAGCCTAACAGATAACACGATTACACGATAATACCATCATAGAACACAAACAAAATACATTTAATACAATTGTAAGTATTGTTTAATTACATACGTATAAGTTTATACCGTACAGTATATACAGTCAGTATATTAATCAATAATCACTTACTTGAGAATAAGAATGAAGTCTGTTATGATCTTGTCTTCGTTCAGTTGGAGCCGATCCTCTCTGGTTGCTATAAATCATTTGGAATTTTTTTAGTTTTCACTTCATCTTATAAAAAAATTAATTACAAATAAACTTTTAATCACATATAATTTTGTAAAAATTTTTGTTAAAAAATGTCACAATTATGCAATAAATGTTTTCGCATTGGAATACGTGAACACAGAAATATAAGCCTCAGCGAGAGGTCATAAACCTCGCATTCGTAGCATTGACCGAAAACTTGAAGATCAAGCAAAGGTAACGACGCAAATGCCTTTAACATATAGTCGAGGAATTGGCACAACTAAGTTGTTCATATGTTCATGTGTTCATTATACCGCATTTTCAGTCTAAAGGTACACACACTCACTCACACTACGCACTACAGTATACACTGACATATCAAATTCGAATCATAATTAACGCAATTCTAATTCATAAATCGGTAAAACTATTCAATAACCACTTACTATTTTTTTAATTACATCTCTCAATAAAAATAGCAAAATTATACATAATTCGTATTGTATTTATTAACACTACACTGTATTTTATAGAACATTTTAAAATTGATAACAAATAATTTTAATTAACATTCACACTGCAACTAAAAACTTAAAAATCTGTTACGAAACGAACACTAAGTTAATAACAAGTTTGCAAATATGAAAATTTTTTAGTTTTCAAATTTGATTAAAAATGCGTACAACCCATAGATTTAAAAGTAAATGTTGTATGAAAATAAAAAACTAACGAAAACTAAGTCAGAGCTTCAATGCAAAAAAATGACATAATACTGTACTATTAAAAAATAGTGTTTATGAAAACGAGTTTATAATTAGTTAAATTAACATATTAGCGCCTCTAAACTGGGCATTCATTCCAATCAAAATACTTTAAATAATCTTCTTTATAGTATTTTTTCTAAAGAATTTTTTTATATAAAAATTTTAAAAAAATAAAATTTAGTTTAAATACTTGAAGAGATCTTTCGCATGTTATATCAGATTTCGATATTTTCAAAGGCATTTAATGAACAAAAATAAAAATAATGAGCATATTTGAGAATTTATTTGACGCATAACTTGTAAAACGTTTATCGTTAAGACAAGCATTCACAACAATTTCGCATTAAATGTTGTACGCGTTAAATAAATATACTGTTTAAGTATATATTAGATATACCTCTCCATCATATAGACTATTATAGATGTCTATACTATAGTTGTCCAGTAAATCACTTCATATATTTTGTAAACTACACTAATTTAAAATAACAATGAAGTAATTAACGAGTGTTTAGTGATTTTTGGCAAAATATGGTTCAATCGTGGCTGCAGTGTTCAGTGCAAGCATTGAGCCATTAAGCGATTGAGTGTTTAATGTTTAGCGTGAGTGCAATTGCCATCTCATACATACAAACGCATACAAACGCATACAACACACACAACCTTAGTATCAATTATTTTGTTTTATCAAACAACAAATAAATCAAATCAATCCAAATACGAATATATCTATTAAATGAGTGATACTTACTTGTCTCCACTAATCATTAATAAATGTAAATACGAATCGTTAATCACTAATAATAAAATGTTGATATTTTGGTGTCAAATATAATAGAGTTAACTATAACTACACGTATATTCGCATTCATTTGTAAACACGTTTCGCGTTTCGAAACCAAATTAATTTAGTTGTATATATAATAATGGTTCGCTAAAATCGTTAACTAATATCTATTCTATATTAGTATTATAATTGAATATAAATTAATTTTGAATGAACGCGTCAAACAATTAATAGTATAATGGTTTAAATGATTGAATTCTCACACAATTATTAGAAACACATACACATTAACAAAAAGTGTTGCATATGTTGTGCAAAATGGTCGCCGAAAACAAACGCCAAAAAAACGTGACGCGCATGCGTGCTATCGCTCACACTATTCAATGCTTTATTAATTATTAGTTATTATATTAGAGTGAATAGTTGTAGAGCGTGTTCACTGTCACTCCAATTTAATAGATTCTCTAAAATCACATTTTAGTGTTAGCACTCATTCATCATATCATACTGTACTGAACAATCATATTTTATTTGATTCATATATCAAATATATTGAAAATTTCTAACTAAACTCCACACATACACATATAAGTGTAATAATAAAGTTTAAACTCTTCACATCTCGTAATGCGTATTGGAATGCGCGCCAAACTGAGTCACGCTGTTTCTAAATGTTTCCGTATATTTACTCATTTACAATACAAACTCCAATAGTCTAACATTATTTAATCTATAAGATTCATCTAAACATTCTAAAAGCAGTTTTATTTTTACCAAATTTTTAATACTTTAAGAAATTGGAATTTTTTGTGGTTTTTTTTCAAAAAATTTTTTAAAAACATTGAATTTAATTCATTTTGGAATTACCTGGTGATATATCATATATAGCACAATACGTACTTTTAAATGGCTGTCTCTTTTGATTTACATTCATCACCACAAAAACTCTTTGGATTTAAAGTTAAGGGAAAATATGGAAAATCACTTTTTCATTTTCTTTGAATAAAACAATCGCAAAAAATTGTTATAAAAATATATTGTAAATGCAGTCTTAACCCATTTAAAATTGAGAAAGTATACATTAAAGATGTTCTTCGGGTCGGTTAATCGAGTCGAGTTCTTATGGGATCGGGAAGGTTTAATTTTTTTAAAATTAGGTTCGGTTAAACCGTATTTATTTTAATTTAACCTGAGTGTAAACTGAATACCCGATAAGCAATGTTTATTATGTTTTATTGAGTACAAAATGAATTTTTTAAATTTTATCATCAAAATACAATTTCGTTCTTATACATTTCAACAAATTGAAATTAATTAAAATCGTAATTTCGTTAGAAATAGCAAAATTTAATAAATATAATTTGCTTCATATTAATAGTGTAAATAATTTTATATCGGTTTCTATGCGTCAACTCTAGTGTCTGTTAAAATCTTTGTTTTGTCGGTTCACTGTTAAAATCTTTGTTTTGTCGGTTCACCTCGGGTTCTAATTTCACTACCCAAGAACAGCTTTTGTATACATTTAAAAAATATCGAGATAAATCAGGTCTGGGTCTTTTGGAATGTAACTCGGACTCGACCTCTTTGAATGTTAGAGACCCGTAGTCTGGACCTCAAATGACACGAGTCCAGGTCATAATCAACTTTTGGACAGTTATAAGCGAAGTCTTGTTTTACTATTATAATTTAGAATCATTTCATAATATCGCAAAAGTTGTTTTAAACAAAAATTAAATCAATAAAATTTTTGTATATTACTGTAATATATTTCTCAGCCAACTATGAATAATTACACTGATTACATATAATGTAAAAGTTAGAAAAGTTTTTATTAAAAATTTTAATTTAAAATACAATTACTTTTTATGATCAAAAGTATATATAATTAGATCATAATAATTAAGTAGCACTCTATTACTCTATTATATGCATAACGCGCGAGTATTTCCATTATGTAATCAGTAAATTAAAATGAGTTTTTGGTAAGTTTATAAAAATCTATTAACAATAAAATAAAATTATAGTAACCGGTAAAAAATCTTTATAATTAAAACAATTATATTTCGTTTAAGCTGTAATGGAATTCAGTTTTCTTAACACTAACGTTAGATTATATTTTATTTATTTCGTACCGTATAATGCATTTAATTAAAACATTTAGTAGTTTCAACTTTATTATACGCTGTTTGATATGCGAATTATGACTAGATTTCGTTCATTTTTAAATGCCAATATTTTTCATAGTTTTATCAACAGTTTAATTATTTTCAATAATCGATTGCTCATCAGTTTCCTGAGTTATATTACACGCATTACCAAACGATAATCTCATTGCGTCTAATTTATCACCCAATGATTCATACTTTAGCATTAACTCAATGGGAGTTCTCTCAATGCCATACGTTGGTGAACGTGGATCTTCTAATTAATTAAAATTAATTAAATTATTTAAGTAATTAAATTAACTTAAAAATCAATTTTACAAAAATTACTATAGATATTGCCTCTAAACTAAATACTACTTATTCTAAGTTTAGACTTTGTATTATAAATTTTTTAATTTATTTTAAAAATATAGTTAATAAGAAAATGTGAATAGCGGTCATATACGATAATATCGATTTAGCAAAAAATAAATCAATCCATAATTTAATTTATTCAAAAGTTATTGTCTGACAAAACTAGAATCGCGTATATAAAAGTTAATCCTTTTTTAATATATAACTAACCTTATATAAGTTAATTAATACATTACATTGATCTTAAAGGTAAAACTAGATTTTAAAATTAAATAAACTTATAGAGGTTTTTACAACTGAACTTACAAAAGTTGCTAACGTTATAAGGATTTGGGATTTCCGTCACATATACTGTAAGGTAAATAATTAAAGGAATTTTTTACGATAAAAGATTTTTCATAAAAGATAAATTTTTATAAAAAATTTTTGGTTAAATTGGTTTTGTTTACAACAGGAATATTCTGTTTTTTATATTTTTCAACTTAAGCTTATTTCATCGAAACATAAGCCAAATAATTATTAAAACTGTTTTAATTTTTAAAAATAATCAGTTAGTAAAGTAAAATAATCGATAACCAAATAATCGCCTAATTATATGTTAACTCGTAAAGCAAATTATTTTATTGTAAATAATGATTATTAGCGCAATATTGTTAAAATTAAAAAAATGTAGTTTATTATAGTTTTCGAAGCATTACAACGTAACGCATTGCATCGTATAAGTTATAAAACAGTAGATTTATATTACCAAATGATAATTTCATAGAATTTAACTTTTGAGTGAATGCTTCGCACTTATGTGTTGGCGTTTGTGACTGCGATTGTGGTTGTGATTGTGATTGTGATCTCGATTCAGGCAAATCGCTAACCATTGCTGAGTTAACGTTAGTGTTAGTGTTAGTGTCGTCTAATTGAGAGCTCGTTTCGCCGATTAGTGATGTCTGAGACATCGATTCATTATCACCACTAACATCAACACTAACCTCGTGTTCAACCGTTTGCATCGATTGGTAATAGTGATTCAAATCATTCCACAATTTCGACAAAATAGATCCCATTCTTATTATTTAATACGAAAAATTGTAAGTTTTATTTTAAAATACAAGCATAACACAAACAACGTGTACAGTAGAGTAGACTACGCATACTAGACATCACACACAACACGATCACAGTTCCAATACATTCATAAATTAGTCATATTTATCCGATTTTAGGAATGTTTTCTTCAATTCAGTAGTATATAACATATCAATTAAGTAATTGTTTAATTACTTGTTCCAAATTAAGATTTTAAAGTTCAATTTTTGGTAATAAAACTCAACTCTTTGATAATTTGTCGAAATTTATGGATTTATGATATATATTTTGAAAGCATTTGAAAATAAAGAAACATTTAGTGATACGATATGACACTGTATTTGTAATAACATTCGCAGTCATTATCAGTTTGAGTGAAGCCAATTCAATATTAAAGCTATTAAAGCATAATTGTAATGGAGTTCATAAATCGCAACATTTCACGCGTGAATACTCCTTCACCGATGGATCGTATATATAAGGATGAATGTGTGTTCTGCTTCGACACACCGGTATATATCATACGTTATATGCATATCAATATAACCACATTAGATATCAATTCTTTTAAATATCTAAGGATTCTCCAAATGGTCTTTACGTATGCCTAAACACTTTCCTCGGATTTGGACGTGATTTTGTTGAATTACATCACAAAACCACTGGAAATTCAATATTTTTGAATTTGCGACGAATCGCTCATGAGGTTCACTATTCAACATCATATGCTATTATCTCCAATTCATTTTCATTATAAACCTATCATTCAATAATACCATAGATTGCTGGTTCAGACTGCGAGGAGAGTAAACCTAAGATAACAAAATTGGCGATTGGTATCGATGGTGGGTTTAATGTGGATAAAGCTCAACAAAAGTATACGTATGAAGAGATAAACTCGATCGTTGTTTTACCCGAATTTGCTGTCATACCGCTTCCTAATCCTAATCTCCCTGAAAAGGTATACTCATTTAGTAACAAAATCTTAAATACATATTTACTGTTTGTATAAAAAACAGTTATTGCAATCAATATCGATGGTATTAGCGGCTGACGCAGCTTTTAAAATCGAAGAATTGCAAGCGATTTCTGGCACATGGGATGGAGAGAAACGAAAAGTTTCAAAGTAATTATTCATGTTTAACAATCTTTATTCATTTAATTAATTTTAAAAATTACAATATCAAAATTATTTTGTTCAGACACGCACTTAATTTGGTTCAATTGGATAACGGAGTGAAGATTCCCCCTAAAGGCTGGAAATGTCAAAATTGTGATAAAAAAGAAAATTTATGGCTTAATTTGTCTGATGGATCTATTCTTTGTGGACGAAAATTTTTTGACGGAACGGGTGGAAACAATCACGCTTTAGAATATTACGCCCAAACAAAATATCCGCTTGCAGTCAAATTGGGAACAATAACGCCTGATGGAGCCGGTAATCACAACTAACTGTTATAACGCTATTCATTTAATTGATAAATATTAAGCTTTAATTAAATTTAATTAAGATGTTTACTCGTACGATGAAGACGATATGGTTGAAGATCCTCTCTTATCAAAACATTTAACACATTTTGGAATCAATGTATCGAATATGCAAAAAACTGATAAATCGATGATTGAGTTGGAAATTGATTTAAACCAACGCTACGATGAATGGTCTATAATACAAGAAGAAGGTTCCAGTTTGAGTCCATTATGTGGCGCTGGTTATACTGGTTTAGTTAATCTCGGAAACTCGTGTTACTTGAACTCAGTTATGCAAGTTATGTTTAGCATTCCTGACTTTCAAGAACGATATTATCCGCCATACGAAATATTCAAATCATCCACTGATCCTCCAAACGATTTCACCACACAAATGGCTAAATTAGCGTATGGTCTGCTCTCTGGAAAGTATAGCGAAATAAATAGCAAAACAGGTGAACAGACAGGCATTAAGCCAACTATGTTTAAAAATTTGATCGGCAAAGGACATCACGAATTTTCAACCAAACGACAACAAGATGTTCAAGAATTTTTTCTTCATCTCATAAATTTTATTGAAAGAAATAATAGAAGAACTTCGGCAAAACTTGCTTCTGATTGCTTTAAATTTCAAGTCGAAGAGCGTATTGAATGCGTAAAATCAAAAAAAGTGACGTACAATACAAGAACGGAATACATGTTATCACTTCCTGTATCAAAAGATATTTCTAATCTTGAAGAATATCTATCTTTTGAATCAAAAAAGAAAGAATTAGAACAAATTGGTCAAAAAATGTAAACATTAATTTAATTTATTTTTATTATATTACAACAGAGTTCTTCGTATAGACTCGCTAAGAGTGAAAATTCATTATGGATTTCTATATATTTTAAATGTTAAACTATCATTAGTTCCATACAGAAGTTTATTTATTTATTTTAATTTGCGTTACTCTTCAATATATGGTAATTGCTTTAATTATAACGTTAAATATTTCTTTGTTTAGAGAATCCAAAGATGTAGTTCGACCTATAATTTCGATCGAATCATGTGTTGAAGAGTTTGCAGCGCCAACTATTATCGATGATTTTTTTAGTTCAGCTCTTAATTCCAAGTCTATTGCGAAACAGTATGCGTTTAAATGAAATTAGCTTTAATTACATGATAACTTAATTAATAAAATTTGTTCACATATATAAAGGCTGTTTCGATTACGAACATTTCCCGACTATTTAATGGTTCACATTAAAAAGTTTGCTCTCGGAGAAGATTGGGTGCCTAAGAAATTAGATATTTCGCTTAATGTGCCTGATATTATCAATTTAGATTATTTGCGCGGTTTTGGGCTTCAACCTGGAGAGGAACAGCTACCAGACTCGAGACTTAGTGATGACAATCAACATTTTATTGAACCTTCAAATGTCAAAGCATTCGAGTTTGATTCTGCTATTTTGGCTCAATTGTGTGAAATGGGCTTTCCATTAGAAGGATGTAAACGCGCGCTTTTCAACACCAAAAATGCCGATCTGGAAACGGCTACGAATTGGATTATGGAACACATGACAGACTCTGATTTTTCTGAACCATTTCTTTTAGACGAACCGCGAACTAGTAATCCTACTAATAATCCGCAATCATTTACAGCGAATCCTGAAGCCATGACAACTATTATATCAATGGGTTTCTCTCAGGAACAAGCATTTTACGCATTAAAAGCAACGGTAAGACTAATTAAGATTCAAACACTTAATTACTGTTCAATACTTAAATTGTTTATTTCTTCGAACTGTTTACGATTTGAAATTTAGAATAATTTTATTGTCAGATTTTATTGATTGATTGATTCAAGGCTTTATTCGTGATCATAAATTTCAGATACACTAGTGATCAAAACAAGTGTAATTATGTACTGGTAAACAATAAACTTAAGTTAATTAACTGATATACCTGTAGTTAAAGTGAAGTTTTAGCATGTTATCAATTAATTTTTTTGGATTTGGTGTTCAGTACAAGAGTAATCGTATTATTCAATAAAATTCATATTCCAATACTCTCACACTTAATTTTTATTTTATTTAAAATTAAATTTGTTATCTTAAGATAATTCGTAGTTTTTCGTTGCTTTTGTATATTAAGATTTGAAATCTTTAATATTTAGAATAACAATTTGGAACGCGCTATCGATTGGATTTTCAGTCATGTGGACGATATGCAAATCGAAGTGTTTCCAGACGCTGGCGATCAAACCCAACCTTCAAATGCAAGCTCCAGTTTTCGCGATGGCAGTGGCAAATACAAGTTGATTGCGTTCATTAGTCATATGGGATCGTCAACGATGTGCGGTCACTATGTTTGCCATATTCTCAAAGACGATCGATGGGCTATTTTTAACGACAGTAAAGTTGCTGTTTCAGAACATCCACCCAAGGATTTAGCTTACATGTATTTATATAAACGGTTGTAAACTAAGGTATAGTCCGATATTTTATTTAAAAAATGATTTCTGCTAACGTTTTCTGTAATTTCTTTTATACAATAACTCACTCCTGTTTACTACAGCTTAAATCAATTTTGATTATTGTTTATAACCCACGAATGATTAAATTAAAAACAATTTTAATTTTAAAATGAGATATTTATTTCATCAAAACAACAAAGAAATATGAATGCGACGCACATCAGTATTACATTTCTGATATGTTTTCTTTTGTCTCTATTTGTTTCGACATCAATAGTTTGCGGCTGATTGTTCCCAATGTTACTGTTGCTTTGTATTATTTGTGTGAACGCTTCTCTACATAGCGGACAACGATTGTTGGTTCGCGACCACTGCTCGATGCAAGGCATGCAAAAGAAATGAGTACAGTTGTTTAAATGAGCTTTAATTAATATAATGTTCCAGCAAATCACACAATTCTCATTTTCTTTCGATTTTTTCCGATTTACGTGTCTGTGTTTTTCTCTGCGCTCATATTTCCTAACCATAATTGAGTTTATTTGTACGTTCTTTCAGTATCATTGACACTACTATGGAAAACTGCAATTCTTTAAATTAGCAGTTTTGTCTTTTTTTGTTAAGAATTCTTTTAATGAAATTATATATTTTTTACAATAAATAAAATTTATATAAATTCTTACAACAATATTATGAATTGAGTTAAAAGAGTCAACAATATTTAAAATTAGAAATAACAAATAAACTGAACTTCTCTATGAGAAAGTCTTTTAAAAAAGTATTTCAACAATTGTTGGTTAAAATCTAAATCTGTTATATTGTTACGTAATATCACGCTCATTAATGTCCAGTATATTTTTAAAAATTAATTGATAATTTTGCTCAAAAGATGAATAACAAGATTTTATTTTGGGTAAATCGAAAAAAAGAAAAAATTCAAAACTTAATGAAAAATAGTGTGGTTTCATATAACATTAAAGCGATTGAACCTAAAAAATCTATTTTTCCAAAGAATGAATATATTAGTAACAACACATTAAAGAATAATAGAAAAATAAAATTAGTTGGCGATTATCTGTTACCAACTCTGCACAAACATAAGATTAAAATGTCATCAATAAAAAGTTGTAATTCTAATGAAGATAATAAAGCTGTTTGTGATCAATCGCAACAAAATCAATTAAATATAGAATTGGAAATAATGCCAGAGAAATTTAACGGATGTTTAGTTGGAAATAAATTGTCAAATATTCAATCAGAAAGCATCGATCAGTTAAATAAAAATGTTTGCAAACGTACTAAAATCATATTCAAAAAACTAAAACAGATGAGTGAAATGGATTCTTGTGGTTCTAATAATCAATCAAATGTTAAAATAGACAAAATACGAACCGATAAAAGTTTATCAAAATTAATTCATATAAAGAATGCTTTCTGTAAGATTTGTTTAGATAAGGTTTATCTAAGAATTAGTGTATCGCAATGCAGACATATTTTCTGTATGGATTGTATTCAAAACTGGATCAAATATAGCGTACACTGTCCTGTTTGTCAACAATACATAAACTGTTACGCATGTAATATAAAACTTATATCGGAAAGTGATTATGATGTGATTAAAGTTGGCAAAAAAAGAGTCAAATATATCAATTCTTTAAGTGCTGCGTATCTGTTTGAAGCATTTTGTCTCAATTATCAAACCAAGAAATTCTTAGACCAAACTCAAAGTTATTTAAAATTTAAAATAAATAAACTAGAATTAATTTTGTCGCAGAATCTTAATACTCAACACGTTGTTATTGATGATCATCTAGAAATCCTTTATGAAGAATTGAAAGAAATTTACAGATTAAGAACTCAAACAAATAAAAATTTTAAAGAAATTTCAAACTTAATCGATTCGGATTTGTTGGCATTTTTGAAGAAAGTGGTTCCGAAAAGAATTTAATTTTCACGATTTAGTTAATCACACCAAGTTTCGAAATTTAGTTTTATTATATAAAATTTATAATACAAGTTAATATGGGGTGAATTAAATCAAAAATACACATTCATTAAAGTTATCAATTTTAATCCATAGAGTACTTCAAAAGTATTATGTTTGTACGATATAAGCTAAATTAATGACACAATTAATGACATTCTCTTAAATGGTTATAACCAGGAATCTGATAATTCGGGTCTACCAGAATTTGCATGATTTTACCCGAATTAGACCACATTGCCCGAAATTTTAATTTTAAAACCCGAATAGACCCGATTTCGATCATTTGTTACTATTTTCCAAAAAACCATATTTATAAAAACGTATTTTGTGAAATTTATAATAAAAAACAGGAATTGCACACTTCAGGTATGCCCGATTTTTCCCTATTTTACAAGATATTGCCCGAAATAACCGGAATTTATATGAATAAATCATGTTTTATAAAAACTATTTAGAAAAATTTAATTATCAAACAAATATACAATTTAATGAAAAAATAAGCAACCATTCTATTTATTTGGTTATATTTACTTAAATTATTTTACCCGAATTCATACCCGATTTTTAAATTTTTTTATCAGAATTATCCCATTCCTGGCCATAACTTTAAAAATACATGGGTTAAATCAATATTGTTTTAACTAAATTTAGCTCATTTATCATATTAACCATATATATAAATGATCTTATTTAGAGTTAAATGTATAAAAAAAAGTTATAACGTTAGTATACCGTATAAAATATTCTTATACTTAAGACACTTCATTGCTGTCCATAAAATTACCTATAGTTTCATTTTGCTCAATAGTTGTAATTAAATCGTTCATTTTATCAGAAATATCTTGTTCCTCCTGTTCATCATCTTCGCAAACATCCATTTCAAATAAACGAACCCTACGTCTGGACAAAAACGAAACGCACGCAACTTTACGAGAGCCACTAACAGCCAAACACCAACAATTAATATTGTCTAAGTATCGAAAACATAATCCTTGATCGAGTGTTTTTGATAATTCAATATTAAATGGCAATAAATTATTCTCATTAAAATTAACGGATGCCGGAATTTTTTGAAAATTTTCGTTTAAAACTTGTAGCGGTAATTGAACGATATATGAACAAGAATTCTGATCAGTCAATAACAATGAAATCAAGTCATCGTTATAAAACTGAAAGTCAAGCACATGTAGTTTAGAATTAGATATATTTGTCGAATTAGAAAACGTAATGGAAATTATTTCGATTAAGTCATGGTTATTAGTTGAGTATCGAATCATAAATAATTGATTTGCAGGTTTAAATTGATTCAAATACGATACGTAAAAGTATCCCAAATTGATATTAGTTGTGTGATCGAGTTTCGGTTTTTCATCAAATCGCAGTGATATTATGTTAGACATATTAGATCGCACTCCGTTTTTCACAATTAGTTTTGTTAAAACATTGAAAGGTCCCTGAAATGTTTGTCGAACATATTCGTCACATATTTTGTGTTCCTGGACTAATGATGTTTCAGGATTGTGATCATATAAATATAGTACACTATTATCTGTATTTGCGAGGTTTGGTCTATCGTTTAAATACTGCACCCAAGGGTTAATCGAAATATTATTTATTGAAGAGTTAATACTACTCAATTTTTTGTCTTTCAAATATTGTCCAACTCTTTCGAGAGTAAAATTACTAGAGGATGGACGATGCGAACTATTCAATGATTCAAATTCAAAATTTTCTTTAATAAATTCGGTGACAAATTGAATGTCTTGTTGAGATACTTTCGACAATTCACTTTGACTGGTGGTCTCGTTATTATAAAGTCTAATCATAGATGTATACAACCATCTAATAAATGCTTTAACGTTACGCATTGAAATATCAATAACTTGTTGTAATTCAGTTGATTTAAGCAAAAAAGAAGCGATAGCTTTCAACGTTTTATTCACTGACACAATATCCAAACCTATTTCACTGAATTGTGATTCCCATAAAGCCATTCCTTTCAGTAAATTAAAGTGACAGTAAAGATGTTGACAAACACGTTGAACATTTTTGACCACTAATTTTTGAATGTTCGAATACGCCAATTCAATAGAATGTCCCAATTTTTTCAATCCTTTGTCCGTTAAATCATTCAAAAACTTTTCAAGCGAATCACTTGTGTTACCACACGCTAACAGCTCCAAGAATTCGTCAGCCATTAATGGTATCTTTGTATCTTTGGATTCAGTATTACTTGATTTATTGGTCTTATGATGTAATATATAATTGGATAATTTTGAATCGATCTCAACCATAACGTCTTCCCACGCTTCAGATATTTCGCGCATCGATTCGTTTAAATAAATTAGTAATGAAATAGACTGCGCATATAATTGCGATATTAATAACAATTGATGGCTGTGTTGTTTGATAGTATTTAAACTATAATTAATTAATGAATAACAAGCATTTCCTTCATTTTGGGTTTTATTAACTAAAATGTCAATCATTCCTAAATCACTAGACAGAGCTAAATATGAAATCGAAACGTCGTTAGAGATAACGATTTTGGAAATAAGATAAATACCAAACGCGTATAACTCGACAAAACCATTACTGGTAGCGATCGCTAACAAGTTAAGCGTTTTTTGGTTCTCAACTTTCATTAAATCGTTTACGTCCGCGAGTTTTCTGTTACCGATTCTCATACGAGTTTCAGATATATCTTTAAGTTTCGGCAAAAGTTCGATAAAAGGCGAAACGCCTAACGAACCGATTACTTCGGAATCACTGAAACTAAACTTTTGCGAATCATTTTGTTGGGATTTCTTTTGCTGCCAACAAATACAACTTACTTGACCATCGATTACTATTTTATGCATGATTTCGGAAGTTTCCACGTCGTGTAACACAACACATGATTTGTCGTCATTATTGTCCACATTGTGATCGTAAGCCACTGCTAATATCTTGCCATCGGGTCTCCATTCCATATCAATCACTTTTAGTTTAATGTTCGTATTATGATCAGTATTTGACATATTTTTCAGTTTTGGAGACAATATGTTGAACACCTTTTGCCACGAAACTAATCGATGAACTATTATATCGCCGGTTGTGAGCGATATCGCTATTAAATCCATTTTTGGGTTCCATTTCATTAAATCTATTTCGCCGCTAATATGTCTTTCATCCAAATAACGAAAGTTAACCATTTCTAATGATCACTACAATTACAAAAATATAATAAAAAACATATCAATTTATATTTAAATTATAACATCGTTTAACAGTTTAACACATGTTATTTTAATAGCCAATACTGTACATACAAATATACCGGTATTACTTAGTTTTGTCATCATAGATGGCGAAATTGACTCCATTTTCGGACTTTAGACATTAAAATCAAAGCAGTGCCGTTTATGCTTCGGCGACATGTCTGGATGGATTCCCCCATTCATTTCCCTTTCTGAATGAACAATTATTTTGTTGCAATGTATCCAGTATTATGATATGTATGAATGCGTTTTACTATTAATACATTGAGTAAATGAAAAGAGTTTTATGCGTCTTAAAAAGAATCATAATACTGGATACATTGAAACAAAATAATTGTTCATTCAGAAAGGGAAATGAATGGGGGAATCCATCCAGATATGACGCCGAAGCATAAACGGCACTGCTTTGAGTATAACTTGAAAGTTATGTGAACATATTGTAATCCGTAACTATTACTAATCTGTAATTTGAATATTTGATCACCACTTTTGTCATGACACTACTTTAAACATTTTAAAGTTTTTCGATTCAAATCATTGTTTATTCATGTAAGAAGCATTGGCGTTACCGCTGAGCGGGAAATTTGGAAATAAAAACTAATATTTCAGAGTAAAAAATTGTATTTAAAAGAAAACTAAAATGTGTACACATGTGTACACAAAAAATGTTAAATATTTTGTCCCCATTTTCCAACTTCTAATTGCGGCGCTCATATTTTCGGCGTTTTATCGGATTAAAAAGGCATTCATATGCCCGATTAATCCTTTTAAAGGTTTCTTCAAAACCATTTTTCTCCTCCTCACAGGATGTTTGTCATGATGTGGCTGTGGCTGTAAGGTGAGTTTTATATAAGCTCTCATAACTTCTACGTCAGACGCCCAGACTCGATCAGAAGAACCCAATTAAAACTAGGGAATGCGTCTTCATCGCGGTACCATTCAGTCTGATGATTATACAAATGGTTTTTGGGGTAAAGGCGGTGGTGGCGGTGACAATAGTGGAGATGAGTGTCGCGGTGATGGTGGTGTTGGTCTCTGTGGCCTTCGTGGAGGTTGATGCGGATTTGAATAGGCAGAACCTTGTGGCTACTTTGAAAGAGTTCAAAACGTCGGATTCCTGCTGCCCACTGCAGATCTCACGGTCGACCTGTTCGGTTAAACGCTGAAATTCTTCATTTTGAAGTCGAAGAATTTCGTCGTCGCGATACTGCCAGAAAGAAGAGTTTATTTCCATAAATGGGCGATGTTGGTGTTGTGTGGATTTATCAAGGATGCTGTTGACGTGCTCCACATGTTCACGACCCCACAGGCGGCGATCAGCTTAAAGCGCTCCTCTTCCACGCGGCGTTCTTTAATACGGCGGAAGGATTCACATGATGACGCTACTTGTCGTTTTCTTTTCTCAACCTCTTTCCTTAATCGCTTGAAATTGTTTTTTTTTGTACCGGGATTGACGCTGATTTTCATTCTTTCGTTGACCAGCCATTCCAAAAAGATCGCAATGAAAAATTTAATATATAATTAGTAATAATAGTAATAATAATAACTTTTCAAGGAGTTGGTTGGAGGTCGCCTACGACGCGAAATAACGTGCCCGAAGAACCCTAGTTTACGGCCCAAAACATCTGCCGCACCAGATGAGAGACCCCGTGAGACGCCTAACGAAGAAATCGGCACTGCCACCACTAGGAACGCTACATAACCCTCTTTCATCGGACAAGGAAAGTCGTCCGACTGGTGAATGCTACCTTCAATAGCAGTCGGCTTGCGGCAGTCGTAAAGCGGGTGAACTAGTCACTGGATGGAACTCCAAAACATCATTGTTGTGGTCTGGAAGTACCACATACGGGTTACGCACCCGAGTAGAAACTACTATGCCGCTATGTTAATGGTCGGCTTGTGGCATTATTTGACCATGCCCACCTAGGCAGCCTTTCGTTCATCTTCAATTATGGTACAACTACGTTCCAAATTCAATACTGGATCAGCCTTGGCCCAGGATAATAACGCCCGTGTTCAGAGTTTGGAGAGAGGGTTCTGTTCGAAAAATGTCACCGTCTTCCGCCCTGTTGTAAGGAGCCAGAGCAATAACATCGCGAAGGGGTGGCACAATCAGGAATCGGAAAGCGTCCTCATAAAGATCTAGCTTGCAATCTCAAGCTTTGGCCACTGGTTCTGCCGCTACAACTTAAACAAATCATCATTTCAAATGGTCTAAAGATCTAAACATCGAACATCGAGGTAATACGCTGCTACTATATTGCTACAAATAATGTAGAAAACAAAACTAGCTTTCGCTTGAAAATGTATGAAGATAGGTTAAAAATACATCCAGAACTGTATAACTTCACTGAAGAATACACCTTCGAGAGACGAAACTTAATAATAAGAAAAGATCTAACACCATCTAAATTATCCAACATATATCTTTGTGTTTCTGAAAACTTACATACTCATTAAAATCAAGAGAGCACTGTTGACACAATTATTTATTACGATCAAAATTCAGATAATTTAGTAATAATAAACACTGAACATTCAAGAAAAAGAAGAACTTTCCAATAAATTCAAAAGATGATTGCAAAAATTATTTTTAATTGAAGGAATTTCAATATAAATAATAAACTCGATCAAATGATTAAAACAACAATAACATCAGAAACGACACTCGAAGATCTCAATAATATTGCATAATGCGGAGCATACACAGCGATTATTCAGCTTGGAAACAATATTAACAACGATTTAAATAACAAAAGAAAAGAAAAAACGACTCCTCCTTGGAAAAACACTTCTACAGAAACTTAACACAAAACAACTATAGCATTACTGATTCATTTTTAACAAAAGAATCATTCGAAAATTATTGGAGTAATTTATGGTAAATGCAGTCCAACATTACGGAGAAGCAGAATGGATAGCTACAATTAAAGAAAAAGATTCAAATGAATACTCCAAAAATAACATTAGACGAAGTTAAACCGACTCTTACAAAAGCACATAATTGGAAATAACCAAGACGAGATAATTTACAAAATTACTAATTGAAAAGTTTTAGCTTGGTGGAAGAGGAGTATTAGACATTCATTATTTAGGCAACAATTTGCAAAAGTACTTTTTGGAAAGTACTAATAATATTCATAAAACATTGGTTCAAATAGACAACTACACTTCTCTAAGATTAAAATATCAATCTCTTAAAGAAATCAAAAATACAATTCACATTAAAAAGGACACATGGTACGGAAAAGCATTTCATGGTAGATTTGCGAAAGAACATAACGAAAATAAAATTGATAAAGTCTACAATGGGAGGGTCTAGAGGTTTATTTTCTGAAACATAAGGTTTCTTATTTTCAAAACAAGATCAGGTTATACCTACCAAATACTACCAAAAATATATTGAAAAACTACAATTCGACGATAAATGTAGACTTTGCAATTTCCAATCTGAAACAATACAACATATTACTGCTGGTAGTCGTATTTTATCTGGTACTGAATATACCTAAAGACACAATTCAATAGCTAAATTTATACATCAATATATAGCTTCAAATTTAAACCTCATAACAGAAAAAAGCCCATATTACAACTATATACCCAAACCTGTACTAGTGTTTCAGTTTTACTTTATACTGGGATCGATCAATAATTACAGCTAGAACAATATGAAACAACAAACCAGATATTGTAATCATAAACAAATCATCCAAAACAGCAACACTAGTGGACATTGAATGCCCTCTAGACCATAACATAGCATCAACAGAAAGCGAAATCAAAAAATACATCGACATCGCAGCAGAGATTAGATTTATGGAAACTTAAAGAAACACCATGTACAATTCCTATATTTATTAGTACAAATGGACTAATCTCAAAGAATTTAGCAATTATTCAAAAATAACTAGATTTAAATCCATCAATTATAAAGTTACTGGAGGAAACAGCAATTCTCCATACTTGTAACATTGTACGGAAATTTCTTCAAATTTCGTAGGCATTATATGTTTGGTGAAGTATCATTGCTAGCTTGAGCAAACTCCTTGGAGTTTTCAAAAGATTTGGGATGCTATCACCCGCATATATATTGTTAAATACCGCAATTATTGCGTGCATAAACAGAAGTAATAAAAATAATTATATTAATCTTTATAGTTAATTTTGTTGGTTAAAGTAGTGTTCACAAATTTTATTTTCTGGAAATTAAAACTAAATGATATTGTTAAGCCTTTTATCAATAAATGTTTAATTACCGTTCTTTTCTGGTGAGAGTATTCATCGCGTGTCCTTATTTTCCAAATATATCAATTATGAGTTTTTATTAAATAAATGAAATATGTTGTGACATAAGCGACAGATTTTACTCACTTTAAATTTAAATTCATTTCTGTCATGTTTTATGTCATGTTTTTTATCATTACTGTTAATTAATTGTTTGTTCGAATTTATTATAATATTTCCGTTTTAATTAATCTTTCGCATCCTGACTCTTAACGAATAAAGTCACAGTTTTTTAATCAAAAATCGTTTCTCTTTATTATCGTTGTTATAATGGCTCAGTCGTTAACTGATAGTTTCTTACACTAAATTTCGAATATTGTAACACGAAACCTCGTAACTTACAGATAACTCGTATATCATCATAATGTCAACATATCGTCTAAGAAATAGATAAATACCGATGCGAGAATCGAATCAGTTGAGATGAACACGTGGTACACGAACCAAACCTAATGTCTCAATGACTTCAAGCACTCCAGAAACCGCTATCAAATTAAACAGTACATCGACTATCACTGTCCCAAACAATGGCAATACTCTTTCGAATAACGCTTCGAACGTTGATATAGACGATATCATCGCTCAAGTTCGTAGTCAGCTCACGCTCTAGCCTTCCTGACTCCTGTGCGAGAAGTACCCCGAAGGTCGACTCGTGGATCCATGTTTTCGAATTGGTCACACTTGGGTATACGGATCGCCAACGTCTTATAGAATTGGGTCGACACGTCTCTAGAGATATGATAGATTGTTTATCAATGGATATTCTCCAACACCATGAAAATCCATGCCGTTTCTGCCGCTTTAGGAAAAACGGAATATCATTGGCATCGACAATGTCCACGTCGAAGCGGCTCCAATGATGGCACATCTACTACAGCGGCAAATACAACGGAAATTAATTCGACAAAAAGTTAAATCTAATTTAAAAGGTAGATCTCTGCAAAAACTAGAATTATCTCTTAATAAGAATCCTGATTTTGAAAAATTTAAAAAAAGAAGATAACGATTATAATTTTAAACAGATTACAAAATATGCACCACTGGTATCAGTTGACGTCGAAAGATCTTTTCTAAATATTTCTAGATATTTTATCAGATTAACGTCAAAATGACAAAATCCACAATTGAACACTTAAATGTAATTTGTTTTAATAATTTTTTAAGTGTCTAAAATTTAAATAAATAGTTATCAATTTGTATAATCATTCATTTAGTAAATATTATTTCCCTTAATTTCCGAAAACTTCCGAAAGGTAGTCCGAAAATGTGTCCGAAAAAAGTTTTTTTTGTACTAAATTCCGACCGAAATTTTAGTGTTTTAGTTCCGAAAAAGTCTAGACTCTGGTAATAACTAACTGTAATCGAACATTTTTCATAAATGAGTAAAACTTTTAGACTGTTTTAAATTTTTTTTAAATAACTAATTACAAATAAAACTATACGCTTATATTAAATTTTTTAAGACTACATAATAATTATATATTTGCTGTCAAACTTTACTTTTTTCTGATTTTTTTTCCAAAAGAATAAACTAGAAATAAGTGAAAAATTGTTGGCTTTAGTGCTATAAACTTATAATAGACATTGGTATAACTCACTTGACTATAAACCTTTAATTGATTATAAGTATAGATTAAATGCTTATTTTGGATCTTAAAAATATTAATAGTAATAAAAATTTTATGTTATACAACAATACATGAATACGACAACAATACTACATATGGAGATATTGATATAGTAATTATGTTAATTTAGTAACATAGTATCGAAATTACAATTAAAATTGAATATAAATATTTATAAAATTTTTGTATATTTAATAAAACAAATCATAATTTTTTTACAGTGTACTGAAGTTGGGCATAACATCAACATTAATATGCGTTACTTTAACACTACTGATTGAATCAATTTATATTTACAAAATAAGCTCATATTTGTTGCATTACTCACTCATTGATACGTTGAATTTACATAATCTATCATTTGTTATTTGATTATTAGTATTAATAGTGTGCGAGTATTAATGTTAATGACATAACGATCCCTTTCCATATGAATTGATATGTGGTTGGAATCAAAATATTTATTGAATTTATAATTATTCAAACTATACATAAACATAGACATAGACATACGAATAATGGCTGAACTGTTACAAAGATTTAGCGGTAATCCGTTTTCAACCGGTGTTGGCATGAAAATTGGTAACAAATTTTAGACGCAATACATAGACAAATCATATGATAATTGTTTATCTATATTGTAGAGCAAGCAACTGATCCATCGCTTACATCAGAGAATTGGGCCATTAATATGGAAATATGTGATATGATTAATGACACCGATGAAGGGTATGTCACGCTATATGTAATATGTGATTATACGTAATGTCTAATACGTTACGATTGTAACCCTTAATATAGTCCTCGAGACGCAGTTCGTGCCATCAAAAAACGTCTTCAACAGAACGCTGGCAAAAACTTTACTGTTGTTATGTTCACTTTAACCGTATGTATTCGTTCGTTATTATCATAGATTTACGGCTAATACTCGCACCATTAACACTCTTATAGTTAAATATCAAAATTATATAATTAAACGAAGCGTATTTAAAAAATAGTTATACTAAACTTACACCGAAACATATTCTGTTAGTAATTGAGGTTTGTTTGTTGCGATTTCTCTTCGTAAGTATACATTTACAAACCAATTTAATTATCTCGTAATTGTCACCAAACCATCATTACAATCACTATGTTTAACGATAATAACTACGCAATAGTTTAATAATCTTATTTAAACATTTTTTTAAAAGGGTATAACGTAACGTAGTTTTGATATAATTTAGTGATTTTACACATTTTTAATGAATCAAACATTAGCTTAAATGCTTGTTTTTTATTTTTGCTGCATATTTAGGTTTTAGAGTCGTGTGTGAAAAATTGTGGCAAAAGATTTCATTTACTCGTTACTAATAAAGATTTTGTTCAAGATTTAGTTAAACTAATTGGACCAAAGAATGATCCGCCAGCAGCTGTACAAGAAAAGGTACACTTATTTAATTACTACTTTTTAATAGATGAGTTAATTTAATAAATTAATTCAAACTAAGATTATCTGTTGATATACCGGATTAAGTGTATTAACTATAAAAACAAATTTAGATTTCACTCATTAGTATGTCAACATAATTTTGTATTCTCTGAATTTCACTATAACGTATACCGTATTCCCCGACAAACAGCCCCATAGGGTCACCTCAGATCATTTTCAATGAGGGGTGGGGTATAACCTTTGTTTATGGTCCATAGCAACCGGTAACTATAAAAAGTAAGTGTTTGCCTCATGGGCTTAAAAGTCAGTTTCAATGACTGTGTATACTAATTGGGTATGTTATTGAAATTGAGATTATACCCCATAGTAACTGACCATAATTTCGAATTCATTGAGTCTGACTTCATTTACCCCATGGGTTAGTATGTCGATTAATACGGTACACACTGTACAGCATATACTCACAGTATGTTCTTTTAGAAATTAATTTATATAACTTACTAAATTTAGTTATTTAATCCAATTTAATTTTTCGCATCAATGTTTAACAAATTGCCAGAATTACTCGAAAATTTAATAATTAACCCGTAAATATTTTTTTGTAAAAATTAAGGATGAAAACTGAAAGTATTGCCCATCAAAAACCTTTGTGTTATAAGCTTTGTAACTCTACTTAATATGTGATGTCTTAAGCTTCATCAATAGGGTGACACCTCATTAGAGGAAATTTCAAAATTCAAGTACTGTACATATTTTTCGTTTCGGAATTGACCGGAAAATCTTTTATAACTTATGATTTGGGAGTAATAACGTTAACTTATAAAAATTTCTTTGTCGCTGGGATTATCCGTTAAAGTTAAAATCAGAGAATATCCTGGTAAACCCTAATCATCAGCAACAAAATTCAAGATATTTTTCGAAATATCTTTAATTTTTATTAATTTTGTACTAAGTATTGCACCGGAAATGATATGTTTGCTTCATGAATACCTCCAGATTTTGCTGGTTTATTCGTATGAATTTTGTTGCGATTACTCATTATTAGGGCTTTGAAGATCGTTAGAAAAACTAGTGCCTATTCGTTAAATAATCATTAGAAAAAAGTTTAAAAATCGTTAGAAAAATTCTATAGAAATTGTTAAGCATTATTTAATTTAAAAATGAGTTTATATTTAGAATCGTTAAAAAATTTAAGTTAAGTTAATATCTATAGTGATTAATATTACGTCACGAATGGGTCGAATAAATTCTTTTGAAAAATTAAATCGTTAATTAACTATTTTCAAAGCCATAATTAAATATTATATAATGTGTTTTATTTCATAAAATATAATACCTGAAAGTTTAAGTTATCGTTTAGTTTGACTTGCGTACTAGAGATCGAAATTGACAAAATTATTTGCTACAACTCCAACCAACCCAATCCCACAACAACCCCAACAAAAAATATAAAACTTATTTTAACTCCACTCGAGCTCCACACCAAAATTAATGTACTCAACTCCAATTTGCTCCATTATAGTCTAATTCCAACTCCAAGACTAATTTTATTTATTTCAATCAAGTTATCGATTAATATTATAAATTGTTGATTTCTCTTATTTTTTATAAAATATAAAAATTTGTAATTTATGGAAAATTTTTGAGTGGGAAATAAAATTTCCATTCCATAACTAGTTTTTTCATCAAACTCCATACCAACTTAATAAATATACTGATGACTCCAACGAATAACTTTTTAAACTTATTAGAACTCCACTCCATTCCCAATAAAATTTGAAAGTTTTACTCCAACTCCACTATTTTTAAGCTTATTTTCTTAACTCCTATCCCATTCCAATGGAGTTGCTATTTCGATCTTTATACTGTCGAAGCAATATAACAATGTATAAATCAAATGTCAACGTTTGTGCCATTTGTATGAATTAGTGTTGTACTGTATGTACTTTTGAAAGGAAAAGTAAAAGTTATCAATTTTTTACTTTTTCTTTTACTTTTACTTCAATTGAAATCTTTTTAAGTAAAAATAAAATACTTGTAAAATGAAAAAGTAAAATTAAACAAGATCGATACGGTCGTAATATATGACTTTGCAGTTTGTTTTTTAGTAAGTTTTAAGTTGCTCATTCCATTT